>JAJJWW010004407.1:0-209713 GCA_023531295.1 Papaver armeniacum
AAGGTAGAGATGAGTTAAACGTTGATCTAAATCCAGAGATCGAGAAATAGAAAGCTGGAGACATGAACTATGGGTCGGGTTCTGAGAATGGGGTTTCTTTGGAAATAAATTGAAGAGTGAAGTAATGGGTTTTGTTAGCCGTTTAGAGTTAGAGATGATCTTTGTAATGAATTAAGATTGAATGCGGGAAACGTTGGGTTGGAATCAATTGGTAGGGTTCAATGTTGCATACGTAAATCGAGATTGAGACGTTGTTCTTTGTTAGTTCCGAGAGACCGAGATCGAGACATGGCGATGATATTGGCAAGCCACGATGCTGAATCGATAGAGAAAAGTTAGGGTTACCATTTGTCTGTGTAAACCAGGTGGGGGGATTAGGCAAGAAAATGAGTAGAATTGATGGAGAAAGATTGATGGGGTTTGAGTTGAAATTTGAGAGATGGAAGAAGATGGAATCGAAGTCGGCTTCTTGAGAATCGAGTTGAGAAATTGACGAGTAAGCAGAGATGGGTATGTGGTACATGTGATTGGGTTGTTTGAGCAGGAAGGATGTTGGTGCTCACTGATAAAATTTGGAGTTACTGTTTCTATGAACAAAGCTGACGGAGAGCTCAGCTGACACTAGATGGAGTGAATGAGATGGTTTGGACGATTCAAGTGGCTAGTCTGGTAAGGAGATTGAAGTTTGCTCTTGATTGAGGCGGAGTTCTTGATTAAGAAAGGATGCTGAGTCTTTCTTTCTTTGTTTGAATTGAATGAGGATATGAGTTTGTGAAGGAGATTGTTGGTATGAGGTGAGCTCAAGGAGTTATTCTTAGGTATGAGGCGGGTTTCAGTGAGTGATGCCGGTATGAATTCTTTGCGAGAACAAAGCAGGCTATTCGTGCTATTTGTTCGAGGGAATGGAGTGAAGGTGCGGCTGTTGGCTAATTGAAGCTATATTGCAAGGCGGGTGCACGAATGAATAGATGTATGTCTTAGGATTTGTGCGGGATTGAAGACTATAGATCGGCTGAAATCGGCTGAGAAAGTCCCATAAACAAAGCTGAACTCATATCCGATTCTTGCCGTGGTCGGCTCGGCGCTAGCAGGTTGACTCGGGCGAGTTAGCCCAAGTAATCTTTGACTCGGTGGCTAATTCGTTTTTTACGCCTTGACTCATTGGCCCGACGACGGCCGTTAAGTTTGACTTTTGACGTTAGTCCTAACGGTGGTGACGGAATATTCCCTTCCGTGAGAGAATTTCGGATGGCGGCGGCGGCCCAGTATTCAGGTGGGATTAAGGCCATAATACCGGATTTTTCGGTGAGCAAAAAATTCGAGAATTTTCTGGAGACTTCTCTCATGGGTGTGAAGACTTGGACTAGAGGAGTTGGATGGAGAATTTGGCTCAAATTTGGAAAGAAGATGAAGAGTTAGAGAGAAAGACTTGAATTTGGAGATTGAATGGCTAAAGGAAAAGGATTCTATTCCTTGGAAGATTTGGAGAATATTGAAGCCTATAAATGAAGTTTTCTACATCTTTTACACACCTACTCTACACACACAGCACTTGTGTTTTTGCTAGCTTTTGAAAATTCTTCTTCTTAATTATTTGTGTGAACTTGAAAATTCTCCTTTTAATAATTATTTGTGTGAATTTCAAAACATGAGTAGCTAATTTTCTTATTGATTGAGGATGAATTCCTAGTTCTTAACATGATTTGAGTTTTGTTTCAATTCTATCTTGAGATTTTTTTTCACATGATTATCGATTGTTTTTACTAATAGGAATGTTTATTCATGATTGATTGATTGATAGATTGTTTGGAGTGCACGCTAAATTGATTTGTTAATTGATCTATATCTAGTATAAGTTAGGGAATGCGTGAAGTTCTCCACCCACTTTACACAAGTAGAAAAACACAAGACCTTGCGGAGGGATTCCGTGGAGCAATTGTGTGTAGAAACAACGCTAGAAAGTGAACCAAGCGAACTAGAGTTTAACTACTAGTACTAAACCTAAATTCATAAATCTTAATGCATTCAAAATGGGAATTACATCTTGTATGAACCTCAGTGGTTCTTTTGAATAGAATCGATAACTAAGCGGACTTGTTTTCCGGTGAAATAAGGGATTTGGGGCTAGCTAAGCGGACACCTTTATCCTACGGTTGGTGATAATCTGTGACTAATAACAAGTAGAAAGAACATAAATTTAATCATTGTTTTGCAACGAAGAAGGATTCATTGATCTTGTCTCTCTTATTGATTTCATCTTTAACTTTGAATTGCTTTATTTTTTTCTTTTGCTTCATCCCCCTTTTCGGGACAATTTTACAACTAGAATCTCTTGCTCCTCGTGGGGAACGAACTTGACTACACTATATTACTTGTTAATTAGGTGGAAAATATTAATTAATTTGTTGCGGTTACGACACGCATCAGCCACATGCTTTCCATTCTAGGTGAATTAGTAAAGTGAAGAAGTATTCAACACTTATTAATGGCTTTATCTTTTACAAGATGTTAGCGCATAATTTTCTCGGGGTTTTTACAATTTTAACCTTAAATGAAAATCCACCATCAATATTAAGTCCCCTGCCTAGCACATAATGGTTACACTATTGTGGGGTAGGCATGAGATGGTGACAAATTTGTGTCTTTGAAATGACCAAGCTAAAGTGAATACATATTTACTCGGATAGGTCGACATCAATCGGCGTTGCCACAGGAACTGGTTAGTCCTGATTAAGGCTGTGAAGAGACGCAGGACTTGATCCGGTGAGTCGCTTTGGTTCCCTTTGTATATATCGCGGACGAGCTTGGCCCCTTCCTGGGTCAGTGTATTCCCTTTCGTCTAGCATCTTTCCTCGGATGTATCCGATAAGCATCGTTGATTGCTATCCGAATTAGTAGCCTTTATAGGTGGCAAGTGAAGACTTCTTTTCTCCCGGATTACGGCTTGCGAGATTATAAAGAATCATCTCACGTAGTCGTTTATTTTATATCTCGGGTACTTTTCCACACTTATCCGATCTTGATTGGTGATCGATTGATTTATTTTTTTTTGTGTGTGCTCATGCTTCTTCTCACTGCCGGTTTATCATGGAAGCGGTGGGCGATCATTGTCACTTCTCGAAAAGAAGCTTCAAAGTTGACAAGCACAAAACCCATGCGCACGAAGAAGTAACGGCTAAGATCGATCTTCCACTTCGCGAAGTGGGTCGCGCTATACAAGGGATGTCTATTTTGCACTGCGTATTGCCATGGGACGATCCGTGCACTTTCACTGCGATTGACATGGAGGAGCGGTGGAGGCGCGAGGAAACGTTGCAAGCACTAGTAATCGCAAGGCGAGATAGATATGCGGCGTGGTTGAGGCGGAGGTTGAGCATAAACGACCTTTGAATGAAGATAAGTGCGACATTACCCAATCCCGGACGGCGTGATAAGTTATTACGACACGAGCCAGACACAGATCATTTGAAAGCAATCGACACGGCTCCTAATGTTGTTGTGTCCTTTGATGCTCCCGTTGATGATGTTAGGATGGAGTGTGTTCTTTGTGGAGATGTCGGATGTAGAAGTTGAGGTAGATCCGAAGGGAGGAGCATCAGCGGGAAGATGGCGGCGAGCGAACCTAACGGTGGTGCGGTGATGTCTAACCCTCTTGGCGACTAAAACCTCTTTTCTTCTTTTTCCATTTTTCAAAAGTATATTAGTATATTTGAACATCTTCCTTGTACTCAAGGGACCGAGTTCAAGGTTTTCTTCTATTTGGTGTTTGAATAAAGGTTTTTTTTTTATAACCCTTTGTCAAGGCGCAATTGAACATTCTCGAGGCGTAAGTGCGCTCACACGTAATTCTTTGTGATAAAAGAAATAATGCCATAGTGGAATACCTACGGACTGTGTTCTGATGCGAGATCTTCCCTACTATTCTTTGGGGTGAGTGGCTCAAAGCTTCTTCCCTTCCCGCGCATATCTTTTCCCTCCCAACTCTTTTAGGATATTTTTGTTTAGGGTTTCTTTCCCGACTCGCTCTATTGGGTTGATTTAGGATGGGCTTTGTGTCTTTAGGAGTAAAGAGGTTCTCGGGTGGAAATAACACGTCAATTAATTTGAAAATCGAAATTGAAACCCTAACTATGAATGCAAGTATTGAAATCATTCTCTAGAGGAATTATAAATATGATGTGAAATTGTAAAGGGAAATACGCAGGAGGAAGTAGCACATCGTCTTAAAGCGTGTAGGATCCGGAAAGTGATAGCAATGTGCCGTCTTAGAATCACGGTAGGGTTTGAGCCATCGTGAGTGAATTGGTACGCTCTAGATTGTCCGGCGTTGATGAGTTTGCGGTAGCCACCTAGGATGACATACGCTGCAGTGTATGGTTCATCCTCCTTCGGTGGTTGAATCGGGTGAGGTAGCCATTCTCACCATAATGCTTCCCACCTTGAATGCGGTTGTCTTCCGTTACTAGGTCCCCAATTCCAAAACGGGTTTGGGCGTGCAGACATTGGGGTCTTGGTTTTCATCGTCTTTGGTCAGGAGACAACTCTAGACTCTGATGAGGCTGTTTGAAGGGGCGCCTCCCATTCGCATATCTTAGCCAAGGTTGGTTTTTGGCAGAGCCGTCCCAAGACTAGTCAAAATGGTGGGCGGTAAGTTGTAAGAGGTTGCTTGATGAGACTTACTTGAGATCGGAACCTTTCGATGTATCTTTGGAAGGCTCTCCGGGAAGTTGTGTCACATTGGCAAGTTCTTTGGTGCGGCAGCGAGGCAGTCATCGGAGTCCGAAGGCGTGTTGGAGATTCTTTCGAGTATCGAAACCGGTAGAGGGACGGACTTCTAGTATTGCTTTGTTGTCATGCATCCAAGAGCGTCCTAGGATCATGTCGTAGTTGGGATGATCTTTGACTATGTAGAACTTTGCTTGTGTCGAGGCATCACCCAATTTGACTTCAAGATCGATATATCCATATGCATCTCACGAGTTCTCCTACGGATCTTTAACCACGGTTGGGTGACGAGTAGCTTCTCGCTTTAAAATATTTTACGCTCTCAAGGTTTTTGGTAATGATGTTAAATTCAGAAACCAGGTATCAATCCATGTTCTATCGAACTCGACGTCTCTCAAGCAGGTGAGTCAGAGTTTGATTTCCCTTGCTCGCGTCTAAGGGGAAAGGCGGATTCTGGATGCCCTCACGGATACAAGCGCTGCTCGACACAATGCGGTTGAGGGCCGTAAATATGTCTTGAAGTCAGTCCTTTGGAGAAATACAAGATTTCACACAAGTGATCCATTGTAGATTACAGGTCTTATGACTGGAATCCCCAGAAATCATGCGAGTTCTGATAGGAAGAGGTCTCTATGAACACCTTCATTTCCAGTGAGTTCTCATGTCTCTATCTTTCCCTGAATATTTGTTTATTTTGTTAAAATCTTTGGTTGGATGATGAACAAATCATGGTGTGCTGATATTTGGGATCGCCATGTCTTTCTCGATTGGAGGACGTTTGATAGGGAGGCAGCTTGGCGGCATCGTCTTGGATCCATGCTTCCAAGAGTTCTATCACTTTATTCATGGGGAAAGGAAAACATGTATCTTCGGTGTCTTGTGCGGGAGTTTTGTCCGCTCCTTTCCGAGACGAAGTCTTGTGTCTAGGGGATGCCCGCTTGGTTTGTTGTTCCGTGGAGGAGCTTTCCTTTTCTCCTCTGCTCACTACACTCAGAAGGACCGGTGTTGTATTGCTTGTTCGTGAGACCTTTGCTTCCTCGACTTTCACGTGAATCTTCACTTCGAACAACTCTGGTTCTTTCTACCAATCTTTGTGGTCTGCGATTGTTCTTTGAACGTTTGGACTTCATGGAGTTCGAGAGAACGTTTGAAAGCCCATATTTTTTTCTAACAAAGCGCGGTATATGGGTATCGTCCCATTGATGCACAACTCCACCAATTGTCGTTCGGTGACGTTGGGTCGTGACAATCTAGCGCTGGGTTACGAACCTTTTAACGAAGTCGTTGGGATGTTCGTTGTTCGTGAAGGATTCTTCCCGGATCTAAAAAGGTTATATGTTCGAGACACGAAGAAATACTTTTTGTAGAAAGCGACCATCTCGCTCCAATTGCATATGTTGTTAGGCGCGATGTTGTTGTACAGTGTACGCTCCAGTAAGTGACTTTGAGAATTCTTTTAGGCGTAGAACATGATTATATTCATGTTCCCCCAAGTTCCAAGAATCGAGAGATGTGTTCACGAGCATTACCAATGACAGTCGTATAGGGAGGCTGGGAGAGGTGTAACCTCTTGGAAGAGGGTTGTTGCACATCTTGAGGGTAAAATGGTCGATGGTGGTGTGCATCCGCCAGATTTCCTTTGCCTCGATTTTGGAGAAATCGTTCAGGTCCTCACGTGTAATGAAGTTGGATGGCTGGTCCCTGCTTGAGCGTTCGGGAGCAACACGAGCTTCTTCACTCATGTGGGTACGAGTGGAAACGCACATCCGAGTGTATTCAAGGCATCTCTTGTTGGCTCTAAGGATTGTCGTGAATCTTGTGGCAATCGTTCAGTTAAGGTCTTAAGGAAAGTGAGTACCTCTTTCTGAGTTGCGGCCATATCTGTTTGAGTCTTAGCAAGAACTTCATGTTTCTCCATGAGATCTGCAATGGTAATGGATGGTGGTCCTCCTTTCGTTCCTCCGGCTCCCTCGTGATCATGAGGGAGTGAAAGTTGTTGCTCGGTGACTACAGGAGGTGTTACACTTGAGGAGATCTTAGAAGTTCGCGGCTCTTTTGGCTCGCAGTGATGGGAGGTGTTACACTTGCTTGGAATATTTCACCTTTCTGGCTAGTGCTGATGGTAGAAGTAGACGGTTCCACGAGATGTAATGACCCACCCAGTAGCTCCAATGTGGTGCTTCGACACACCAAGATTGTTATCACACTAGCTCCATCGGAATTCATTGTTGATCAGGACCTTAATTCCACCATCTTGAAATGAATTGTTGATTGAATTGATTAAGATCTACCATTTTTGAAATTGATGAAATTGAATGGATTTCGAAGAAATTGACTTTACAACCGAGAGATTAATCTCCCACTTTGTGGTCGCAAATTGTTTATGGGTGAAAACTATTCTGCTTAGGATTTGGTAATTTGGGGTGTGGATGAGGAATGAATCTAAACCTAAACAAATGCACTTCGCGGTGAGTGCTTGTGATTCGAGAAATCAATCTGTACAACTCGGCCTAAACCAAGAAATGGCCGTTCCAGACTTGCTTCGGTCACAAAGTGAAGGAGATGGGGTTGATATTAGGGAGGGAAGCGAAGAAGGTGTTGAGATTATGAAGGTGTAGGCTTGTTTATGACTTGTAACATAAAGGTGAAGCGGTAGCGATTGATGCAAGCGGGCTTTGAGTGTTTGAATACGTTTTGTATTAAAACTTGGTTTTGTCTTGTCTTGACTGTTTTTGTTTGGGAAATAGGGAGGAGAACCTATTTATACAAGTCATTCGAGGCCTTATTCACGTCTCGTGGGAAGTGGAGGAAGTGGAGTGATGGAGTAGTGGAGTTGTGTGTTGGTGTTACACGGCCCGGTCTTGCCCTTCTCCGTCATCTCTAACCGCCCATGACTTCCTAACACGTTCTTATGATGGCGTGTTACACGTTGCACGTCGTAAACCGCTGCACCAATACCAAAGTATGTATCCCCGGTTGTGACATGATTGATGTCTCGAGTGTGTGGATCGTGGAATCCACGTAAAGTTGCATGTAATGCTAGATTAAATAACTAAGTTATTTAGGAAGTCGATACTTGTGAAGTACCATGTGTATTCTATGTGTCTCGCATCATGGTGTGGTAGAGTGATGGGTGGTGATTACCATGACGCCTCACCGACCAATTAACTCGACCAGGGTTGTATAACCAAGCCGGTGAAGTTGGACGGACGAGATGATCTTTGAGACACTCATCTGCGACCGTTGATGGAATTAGAGTTTTGAAGAGGTGCGTAGGCATCACTCTTCAGCTTGGTCGAATCCAAGCTTGGGAGATGATTTTGGCCAGGCCGATCGTGCATGCGTGTAGACGGCATGACAGTGTAGACACCCATACCCCATTATCTCACGAAAGTATGATCTGGACCACTCAATTCGTCCGGCAAAGTCGAGTGGTCGAGATCGGCCATGGCGTAAAACGAGTGCAAACAAAGCCGCGCATCGTGCCAACTTCTAAGGCGGCATGTTCCAAGACGACCAATCTTGGGCGGTCTTGGATGATCGGTCTGGCGTGTAGGTGGTAGGCTGGTGTTCACGCCTATACCGATCGTCCCATGAAAATGTGATCCGAGCCACTCAAATCGTCCGGCGAAGTTGAGCGGTCGAGATTAGTTTGCAATTGGGAAGTGTATCCACGCTAGTTTGGGTGGACGATTTGGGATAACCAGGCATGGTATTCCTGGTCCGACCTGTGTGAGGAGATTTATGGGTCCACGGTGGTCATGTTAGTATGACCGAGACCATCTTAATCTAATCTTGGGCCCTCCATTCGTGCAGAGAAGATGGACGCTCGTGATGCTCAAAACCCTAATTTTGACTTTCATGGCCGTGTAACCATGCTTTATTCGGGCGCACGAATTGGGATGACCAAGCATGGTTGGTCCTGACCGATTGGTCAGGTATGTAGGCGGTCCCACGATGATTGTGTTGACATGCTCTGAGCCTTTTGAATCCACATCTACACCCTCCATATATACCTGCGAAGTTGGATGGTTGAGACTGTTTTGTGACACATGTAAGGTGCCGCAAACCCTAATTTAGGGTTTTTTTTCCGCCATGCCGCTCTCGGGTTTGGACGTTTTGGCAAGGTACGCCAACTGAGGCCGACCATGCGGGTCCGCGTTGGTTCAGCGGTCGAATATTCCATACCGCTTGGGGGTTATGGAATTGATCCGGGCCATCCAATCATGATGGTGAAGTTGGATGATCGAGATCATATCCAGACCGGATCCGACGATCCGGATGCTCAATCGGGCTAGTATAACACACCGAGAGTTGCTCAATCGGGCTAGTATAACACACCGAGAGTTACCCGTACGTGTATTTCGTACATGCTTTCATTATAATGCTTGGAGGTTTGTGTTGCTCTGTGAGAGCAACACTCGATGTCGTCATCTTTGCACCGATAATGAGTACAGAAATACAAGGCGCTCACGCATTAATTAATAATGCTATAAATTCATGAGGGTATATGGGATTGTTGCTACATGCTCCAACCTGGATGAATTTCGTGTATTTAATTCACAGAATGGGATTGTTGCCACATGCTCCATTCTAGGTGAATTATTAAAGTGAAAAAGTATTCAACACTTATTAATGGCTTTATCTTTTACAAGATGTTAGCTCATAGTTTTCTGGTTTTTTACAATTTTAACCTTAACTGAAAATCCACCATCAACACCCACCAACGGTACTCGTAGAGCTTCTTGATCCCACAGAAGTCTTTAAACGAGTGGTCGTAAGAGATTTTGCCTAATTAGGGTACTTTCTTCTCCGATTAGACGGCTCCACCAGAAACAACAAAAATATGAAGTTTTCCAGGCTCTTAGGATAGTTTGCTAGAAATGCAAACTTAGGTATTTATAGACCAAGGATGTTTGGACACTAAGGAATTTCCAAAACCGAAAATATTCTAAAGATATGCAATGAATAGAAAAATTTGGTTTTCCTAATTTCAATAAATAAATGCTTGTCCAAAATTTCTGAAATCTCTCCATAGAAAATCTCCAATTACTAAAATGCATATTACTAATGTTTATTCTCTAGAGATATGCATTTAATTGCTGGTTATTAAAGCATATAAAACCAAAAACCTTAATTAAAAGATTCTGAATTTATTTCGGCACAGGATCTCATTGAGTACTAAGGAATATCTTTGAACAATAAATGATAAGAGTTACCGAACGTGTTCAAAGTATGTTGACATCTTTTCACTGTAAATCCTTATTCATATTTATACGGATTTACATTCTTGGAATCGGTTGTACCACACTTACAAACAAGTTTAAAATCGGTTCACCTGTATTCCAAGATCACTATGTGATCGATCAAATATCAAATCATATTCATGGGTTCAATCGGTTCTACCGGTCACTAGGATCAGTGATACCTTAATATGGAAATACTTGTGATCGGCCACACAAGTTACCAGGACCGGTTACATCGGTTACCAAGACCGATTATATCAATTACCAGGATCGGTTACCATATACTCATGGTAATCCTTGTGATCGGTCATACCAGTTACAAGGATCAGTTACACCAATTATCAGGATCGGTTACACCAATTACAAGGATCGATTACACACACTCTGTGATCGGTCACACCAATGACAAATATCGATCATACCATCTCATGGTGATTACTTAGGATCGGTTACACTAATTAATTAAAACTAGTCATACCAAATCATAAGTCAGGCATTGTGATTAGTTATACCAAGATACATAATAAAGTTACGATCGGTTCTACCATCTCACACATATTGGTAATCCAAAGATTTGCAATGAATAGCCGTACCAATAAGCCTAGAGATTTTCCTTTCGATTCATAAAACAAGTTCATGAATGTACTTCCTTTAAACAAATGTAAAACATTGTTTCCTAGGATGAAATTTCACCATAACCCATTCAAATAATCATAACAAAGATATACAAGATTATGTCGATGTCATATCTACGAAGTTTAAAAGATAAGCCTTATACTTCATACCTAATTCCCTAATATTATGATCATACAAATATGACCATGTCACATCACTAGAGTATCATACAATATGTACAGTATATACAGCTTCGCAGTTATGTTTTCAGTATAACACGACTTGAAAGATATGTTATGAATGAAATGGTTCAAGTCAATATTACTAGCCTCAAGAGGAAGAATGATGTTGTCGTCATAGTTCGCTTCTTCTTCACTTTCTTCAGGTCTTCAGAGGAATACTTGTATGTCTCAACATTCCTAGACTTTCTAGTCTAACCTAAAACGAAATTGACTCTAGTATACAATCAAGCGACTTTAGATGAGTTTTTAGTCACTAAAATATGACAACCAAACTTGACATACCAACGCTTGGTGAGTTCAACCGAGCTATGCTCTAATGAGAATATTCTAAAGTTTTTTAAGCTAAATTTAAAACAATAAAGGTGAGTGGATTTCATATTATAAGAAGTCATCTATATGTCCAGGAATTAAATGGGTTGCTAATGAGATGCAAGAAAATACACTGTGGCTGGTTGATAGTGAAAATGATATTTTAGTTTGGAATGATAAATGGGTACTAAACAGAACTTTAAAAGATAAATATCCTGACAATTTTTACATTATTCAGTTCCCAGATATGAAAGTCTAAAATTTACTACTAGATGGAGATTGGGTAATACCAGGTGAAATGTTGGAAATGATAAAACTCAAGGAATTTCCAATAGTTAGTGGAGGTTGTGATAAAAGGATATGGACTGATACTATTTTTGGTGATCTATAGTAGAAAACATAAGAGAAAAAAAAAATCTACAATGGACCAAAAAGTTATGGCACAATTATGTTCATCGAAGTGTGTCTAGTGATGTTTGGAAACTATCTAGAAACATTTGTGCTTTAGATGATAATATGAAAAATAAGAATTTCAATCTTGTTTTAAGATGTATCTTCTGCAAAAATGAGGAAGAGTCTAAAGATCACATTTTATGGTACAACAACTTCAGTGGAATCATTTTGAGATGGTTGGGAGGTATTTTTAATTTTATTAATCCTAGATCATTTGAAAAAATGCTCCATTTAGCAAAGAACAAGAGCGCTGGCATGAAAGAAATTTGAAAATAGCTTCTTTCATTACAATGAGAGAGCTATGATTTATGATTTACAGGTTTTGAAGTCATTTGGACTTAAAAGTAAGGAATGTAAGGATAAAGTAAATCTTCTTTCAACTACCAAATACAAACCAGTTACTACCGTGTTGTGAAGAAGCTTCAAGAGGAAATACAAGAATGTCAGGATATGGATTTATTGGCAGGAAAAGTGCTAGAGAATATGTGATTGCAGTGTCAGGGGGGTTAGGGATTTCAACAGACTACTTTTCTGAAGTGTTGGTGCAGTTTTGAATGTATGGGAATGAGAAATAAGTCAAGGTTTTAACCAACTATGTTTTAGGACTAATTCAAATTTTGTCATAACAGCATTTAAAGCTCAAAAATCCCATGGTTGCCACAACAAGATGAAGTAAAATTTGTGCAAGTATTATATCAAGTTGCTTCATACACAGTTACAGAGAAGTAAACTTCTCTGCTGATAGATTAGCAAAAAAAGGCACAAGCCTTTCCAGAAGAGGAAAAAATCTTTTTTGATACTAGACCATCTTTTTTGGGTTGTCTGGAGAATCCAGATCAACCATATTTTAGAATTTGTTAGTGTGATGCCGAAAATAAAGGTTTTTCTTTTAGTTTCTCGAGTTAGTTCCCTTGGAACTTTTGTGTATTCTTTGTACATCTTTTGGTTATCAATAAAATTCTACTGTTACGCAAAAAGAAAAAAAAAATCATCAAAATGGTGTGAATTTTTTTTTTTACCAAAAATATAAGTTCGGTTAAGAGATATTTTCTTTGACCCCTAGTTTGTTAGCGGAAATTTATAAAATGAAGAACACGAAGAACACTTCGGTCAGGATGGAAAAAAATTGGTCCTAACCGAACTCAGCTTTCGATTAAGTTGAATTTTTTTCCCTAACCGAACTTTCCCTTGTAAGACTATCTACACATTGAGTTCAGTTAAGTCGAAAGAACAAATATTCTCGTAACCAAACTTTTATATATTCATGTCGAACACGCCGAACATAGACTTAAAAAAAGTTCGGCAAGGAAATGTAACCGAATTTAATACTTCTCTTTTGTCACTGATTTTGAACTGAAAGTTCGGCTATAAAAATGGTAGACTCGACTAAACCGAACAATACTCTATAAACCTCAGAATAAAAGTTTGGTTACATGTCCTAAAAATATGATAGTCGAACAAATAAAAAACTCCATTGAAAATTGAGTTCGGCTACCCCTGTCTTCAGAAACCATAGCCAAACTACACTTATAGATAAGTTCTTGTATCGGCTCTTCAGATCTAGTAGCCGAACGTGTTTGATCTAGCCGAGTTCAAGCCAAAAAATTAAATTTAAAGTAAGCCTGAGTAATTCAAAGGTTTGGATTCAAATTTTTTTTTTCTCCAAAATTCTTATTATTCTTCTTCTTCTCTCTCAATAATTATATATTTAAAGAAAACATCAATAATAATCATTAATATAATCTAAAATTAACAATTAATTAATACTTTGGGCATTAAATAAAATACACAGATAAAGGTTGTTAAAAATTACTTTATAATTGTTGTAGGGCTTACAACCCATAGATGTGCGGCCCAAAACGGATGTCTTTTGGTTTTCCTATTTCCATGTATATACATGTATTATATCCATGTAACCTAAGAACCATGATCAATATAGAATCCTTCTCTTTCTCTTTTCCTATCTTTTATACTACAAAACGTTATCAGCACGATGCTATACCGTAGAGCTAGATTAGATTTGGTAGTTTTTTTTTCTTCTACATGGATGATTTATATCAACGCAGTTATATAATTATCGTCGGGCTAATGATGATCGCTGGAATCAAAATCAGATAAGTTGGATCTGTTTTATCATATATATATTTTTATTTTATTTGCTTCCCTATTTTCGATTTCGATTTCATTGTTGGAATCTACCCAGTTTTGCGATTTCATTTTGGGTTCGGCCTTATATTTATGTCAAATAATGATAATGTTTTATAAAATTGATATTGATCATGTTTTATGGGCGTGAAATTTGATTGGGATCTGGGAATGGCCATTTGGTTGTAGCATGTTCTGGGGTTACGAAGAGTTTTTGTAAAGGAGGAAGAAGAATTTCATATCTCATTCGCATCCCCGTCCGTTCGTGGAGAAAGGAAAATCGTGTCGTCCCGATCCGGCTCCAGTATCGTCCCGTCCCGATCCGGCTCCAATCCTGTCCCGTCCCGATGCGGCTCCAGTTCTGTTCTGTGGGGTCTATTTCCGACCCAGAGGTTGTCCTGTTCTGTTGGGTCTAGTTCCGGGCGTGCATGACCAAAGCCGTTCCGGTTTCGCTTATGTACAGTGGGAACCCAAGATATAGATATGTACAGGGGGTGTTCGGTTGGAAGCAAAGCTCGGATGGAGGTACGTAACCAATGTTGACGTGGGTTTTAATATTAAATACTTGTTGAGTTATTTATTTATTTTAAGAAAATGCCTAGTTTTGTTTTTCTTTGCCTTAACATAAATCCATATCGTATAAACGGTAACTTAAATTATCATTGTTGATCTCGATCATTAAGAATTTTGGTCTTAATGTTATTTTGTTATCTTGAATATGATATTGGCTATAGTTGAATGGTGCCTTTTGTTCAATTGGTTGTACCAACTCGATTCCGATGTATTTGTTTGGAGTTTAGAAGTACTTAAGCACCATTATTGCGTAGTTGATATCGTCTCCCCAAATTTGAAATGTTTCGTGGGATGTAATCCACTGGCTCCACTATTAAAGAGTCGATATTTTCAAAAGATACATTGCAAATAAAATCATATGCATTCCAATTTTTGTGGAAGAACTCACAAAAGGCGATATGAGTCAAAAAAATTCCATTTCTCTACTTCATCCATGATACTAACGAACCTGTATATGTTGAAGTATGACAACAAGAGAACTATCTGTAATAATATATTCAACCTAAAGTAAGGTTGACATGTGTAGTGAGATTCTCTTGGCCTGTTGAGATAAAGAAATTTCTCAAATTAAGCTAAATGTAGCAAAATTGAAAATGGAAAGAACCCCGAAGTAATGAGGTTAGACGTACTAACTCATATAAAGCATGTGAAAATGACATATATCATGAAACAAATTAAGATGTACTTTTGTCTTCGGTAGTAATAACACCAACACACAAGTATCAACCAAATATGGAATCAGCTAAAATGTAATTCTAGCTCCCATCATAAATAAAAAAGAGTTGGAAATGCACACTGGTCATAGGTGTTGGGATATACAATGTAATGTGTGTATCATAGTAACAACCAATTTTCACATCAACTTTAATGGCAACAAGAACTTTTCCTGACCTATTGATTATCTTATTCAGTTGAACTAGATCGAATGTCTGCACTTATGGAATGAAAACACGAGACATAAATTCTCTAAAGCACTTGTATTGGGTGAAACGTAATATATATCACTCTAAAGTACTTGAGTTGAATCTCACTTTTGTTACGTAATAAGGCCACACCACTTATTAAAACTCTCAAGACCCAAATGTCTAACTTTTCTTCCACTAATTTAAGGAATATACACTAGTTGTTGAACTAATTCCTTATAATGTAACTACGATGATTGGATTATCGAGTGAAGCACTGCTCATAAATTTGTTTCCAAGATGGAACAAAGACTAAAAGTCACATAAGCTCTATATGTACTAAGGGCTAGTAACACCTTGTTAAACTTTCAAAGAAACCCATGCAAGTGGATATCATGTGTAAACTCACAGTGATGAGAATGTAATCGACTACATCTTTTATAGTCTCTAATGTATTTGGAAGGAAACATATTTTAGAAAAACCAATGAGTCAATCTAGTGAAATGTAAATCACTATAGTATTTGGATTATTGAATCCATACTGATTCCGACGATGAAATGTTGGGAATTAACTCCTACATACTTTGACATAACCATAAAGACACTTTGCTTGTAACATAATGTTTCGTTTTGAAAGGAATCATAGGTACATCACTGTGTTTGAGTGGAAGAGACAACGGGAAAAAGATTGACAGAATGCGAAGTAGCGACATATCTATCGATAAGTGTTTTCTAAAGTACTAGATGCACAACTCCCCTCCCTCCCATTATGCTTTTAAGTAAGAAAGCATATCACTCATTTCACAAAGTCTTCTTGAATGTCAGATTGAGACCATCCTAAGATGCAAATGGTAAACAATCCATATTACAAAGAAAACAAGGTGAAATTTAGAAAAATATTCATGCAGAATGCGGACCATTAAAGTGACTTATGGATCTGGTGAATGTTTTGACATTTTGGAATAGTTATAGTTCCCAAGAAATTTGCATTTGAAAACTCCTAGAACATATTACACAATGCAAAGTGCAAAGACTCACCACCCTTGTTAACGCTAGAGAATTTACATCAAAAGGTCTTGATGAATATTACATGTTTAATAGGATTAATATAGAGCATCTTATACCCAATGGTATCGCAAAGGCTACCATCAAAGGTAACATATGGTGTCTAAGGAATAGGTTATGCGTACTAACCTACCTTTTATTGCTTTGGGGATATGCAATATTACGCGCATCTTTACTTAATTCGTTTTTAGACCCCAATATTAGTCAACCTTTTTTTGCTTACCAATTGGTAACTGGATTTAAGCCTGACATTCGTGTTCTTACGTATTTTTGGTTGCACTATGCATGTGCCATTACGATCCCACATCGTACTATGACAGGTCTTTAAAACTGTTAAGTAGTTATGTTGGAAATGACTTCCCAACAATTATCCTCATTTTTAAAACCTTTGGAAGGAGATCTCTTACCGCTAGATTTGCGGGTTGTCATTTTAATGAGACAGTCTTCCCGTCGTTTGGGGGAGATAAGAAAACGTATTTCTAAGAGAACGACAAGAATTATCGTGGTGTGTTCCCATGTGTCTCATATTGATTCTTGTACTCCACAAATGTAAATGTGAGGTGACAAAGAATAATCGATTTTCAGAATGTACATTGATGTCGCTAAAGTGAAAAGATCACACATACCAGCTGCAAATATTCATGCAAGGTTATAAATCCTCAGTATAGGGTACACCATTGACTAAGGTGTTGCAATTACACTTGGTGGAAGTGTAGTTGAGGTCGTGGCTCCATAAATCAAGATGGATAGACCACCAGGTTCGATCAATGCTCACCTAGAAAGGAAGTAGATGAATAAGGAACAACCTAATTTTTATCATTAATGAAATCATCTCATTTGATTGTCTCTGACTATGTCCATGAATTAATACTGCAGGACGCTCCGAAGTTTTAAATGATTCTAGAGAACAACGAAATCCCGACGGATTATAAGAATGCACATGAGTCAATGGAAGGATCATGCGTGCACAGTGATGATATAATCCATAAATAGTTGCTCCAGAAGTAGAGCACAATGAGATCGAACCATGCTTTATTTTGATTAATTTCAAATAAATAGCATATTTGGCCTACACAATCCAGGTATAGAACTTGGTTCTTTGACAAATATGTGGTAGTGCTAACCAACCAAGTGTAAAGCCTATGGGACATACATGATTATTTGTCATAGAGCACAGTAGTAAGAATGAAGTCTCAAAGTATCAAGACTCGCCTTGTGGCGTGAGGTTTCTCACAGAGCCGTGGAATTGTACTTTTGTAATGAACATTATAGCGTTCCGCTACTTAGTTAGCTTGGTAATTTCAAAAGGATTTGAAATGCAGGATATATATGTGGTTATTACGTATCTCTGAAAGAATCAAGAGATATCAGATATTTACAAAAGTACTTGGTAGCCTTTTGTTGCCCAAATCAAGTGACTCTAAACCACATAGTGCGTTTATAGTTAGATACAACGTGCACTTATATATTGAAGCAATAAGGCGGATATGGTATACCCGTCTAAGTGGCTATTTGATTTGGAGGGGATAGACAAGTAAGTTATTTTTACTTGCGTATTCACAAGAAAGTTCCGATTTGGAATTGTAGCTATCTATGTCGATGATACAGACATGATGTGTACTCTTGATGTAGTAAGAGACCTTAAAAGATATTTGAAATCCGAATTTGAGATGAAAAATATGGGGAAAGCTCGACCGAATACCGAGCTTGTGGTATATTATTCCACTAGTTTGCATATGTCTAAAGTTGTCGTGCAATTTAACAAAGACATCCATCCCGATAGCACTCCCATGATTAGTCGAGGTTCAAATATAAGTAAGTGACCATTTCGTCTAAAGTAAGATGACAAAGATGTGTTGGGAGATGGAATTCCCATATCTAAGTACAATAGACGCATTTTTGTACTTAGTATAATAATTTACTCGATTAAATTTTACATCCTCAGGGAACTTGTTAGCTAGATATAGCTCAGCGCCAACACAATGTCATTGGAATGGTATACTGAATGTAATCATGTACTTAAAATTAACCATTGACCTAAATTTGTTTTATCCCTACAAAGAAATTAAAAGGAATGCTAATGAATGTGCAATCCAAAATTTGTTGATTATGAAGAAACAATAATCTCTTCTCCAACGAAAGTAATTAGGGGGAGATATGGTAGACTATGTTCTAGGTCATTACCGAAATTGATTTCGAAAAGTACATGACTAAAGGCTGTCTTGAACAACTCGAAAGTAATCGGGGAGATGCCGACATCGTGGGGGAGGATCCAAGGATATGATGTCGACATATTTTACTTGAAATCAAGCGATGTTATACTCTTTTTTCTTCAATCGAGAATAGTTTTTCCCAAAGGGTTTTGTTACTAGACAAGGTTATTAGAGAGACAACATTAAAAACATCAATTATGTTGAACGTTGAAGACATAAAGATCGCGTTGATATTACTGAAAATATCCGAATCAAAGAAACAAAACACGATAGTCTGTTAAGCAACGTAACTTCCAAAATCAACAACATGGTTTTATAAACATTCAAGTCACCAAGGTAAAGTGTGATAAACTCCTTTTGACTGCATTAGACAAATTAAAATTGTCTGACATCAGGGGGAGCATCTAATGGTGTGTTGAACTATTTTCCTCCACCGAGGTTACTTTTTTCCCACAGGGTTTTGTTACTCGGTAAGGTTTTTAATGAGACAACAACAAACACTGGGAATGTAATTTCCCAGCTAAGGCTATTATCTTTCCCATGAGGATTTTCAGCCTTAGGAGTTTTGAAGCAACCAGTCAACTTCAACGGAGCAAAGTGGTCATCTTTAACAGATTACCTTTACTTGCATCTGTCACGTTGTACTATTTTCCTTCGTCAAGGTTTTATCCCACTAAGTTTTCCTTGTCAAGGTTTTAATGGGGCAACATATTCGAGTCCAACTATGTTCTAAGTTTTCTTAATATTGTACTCTTTTTCTTTAGTTCGGGTTTTATCCCTCTGAGTTTTCCTGACGAAGTTTTAATAAGGCAATTAACTTAGACTCGTCGATCTTTGAAGATTGTATTGCATGTGATGAACTACATGAAAAGTATGAGACACATGTGAAGTACTACATGTGAAGAGTTGTACCAAGGTTTTATCCCACTGGGTTTTTCCTTGTCAAAGTTTTAATGAGGCAATTGATTTCGGCACAAGTCATCAAGGAGAGAATAATATTTGAAGAACTATATTCGAAGCACTTTATATGAAGCACTTCATACGGAGTTCTATTGGACCATACCAGGGGGAGTGTTAGGGCTTACAGTCCATAGATGTGCGGCCCAAAACAGATGTCTTTTGGTTTTCCCATCTCCATGTATATACATGTATTATATTCATGTAACCTAAGAACCCCGATCAATATATAATCCTTCTCTTTCTCTTTTCCTATCTTTTATACTACAAAAATAATGACCTAGTTATTTTTTTAGAATGGTCCAGAAAAAAGGAATAATGCCTAAAAATGCTTCGAATAAAGCCAATGAGTCGTGGACTCGTGAGTATTAGAAAGTTAGAAATTGTGTTTGAATTTGTGGACACTTTCTAACATGAGCGCGTGATATTTTAATCTCATCATTTGATTTAATTTATGGACTTATATTATTTCATTAGTTAATTACTTTAACCAATTAATTGAACATGTCCAATGTTTAGGGGAATGTGCAAAAAAATGAATTTGTAGAAACTCAAGCTGAAAAAGGAATAATAATTCTATGAAAATGAAACATCTTGAACTTTATGATGTAATCGAATGGAAATGAAACATGGAAAATTAATGGTTTTCTTATGTGTATCGAGATGTCAAAATTAAAGAACTTAGATTTGGATCATTTGTCGAATCTTCTCTCTCTCCTCTCTACTCCTCTCTCTGCCCGGGAAAAAACTAAAGAAAAAACCTTTCAAATCCTAGCCTCCTTCTAGCTAGGATTTGGCATATTATTGGACTATTCCAAGCAAAGATTTATATTGTAATTTATTTATTTGAGGGTTAATAGTTGATATAAGGTTTTATTTTATTGTATTTGGCGGTGCTAGCTTTGAATTTTCATTTCTTCATCCTTTCTTGTTTTCTAAACCCTAGAGTAATACAATGTTGTTAGTAACAGTTTTTCATTCGGTTTGGATCTATTTATATATGTTCTTTGGAAAAAAAAAATTCTATGCTTGGATTAATGGTTGATCTTCTTTGGAGGAAAAAAACTTATGCGTTTTTCGGCAAATCCTAGATCTTCTTCGCATGACTATTCTTTTTTCCATAATAAAATTTTCTTTAAGAAACTATTTCAACTTGTTTCTTATGTTGGGTCTTTTTTATATTTTAAGTTCGGATACTTGAGTTGACGGTTATGGTCGTTTATTTCAAATTTCTAGTGGTGGCTTTGTTTGTTAATGTAAATGGGTTTTGTTAACTTGTGCATCCATGCACAATATTTTTTATGACGCAAAAGAAAATTATATTAAACAAAGTGAGAAGACAGTTACATCAAACATCCCTTAAGAGATCAGCAAAGTCAGCTGGGATATTATCAAAATACTGAAAAGAAGCTCTAGAAGTTCTAGCTTTGTTAGCTATCTTGTGAGCTATGATGTTTGTTGTTCTTCTTACATAGTTGACAATACCATTACTAACACTATTTAGGAGGTGCCTTATTACTAATACAAGTACCTGATTCTCCCACTGTACATACATGGTAGCACCTTTTTGAGAGTTAACTACATTCACACAGTCTGTTTCAAACACTACATTTGACATATTTAAGTCTTTGGCCCATCTGATAGCTTCTATTACTGCAAAACATTCCGTTTTGCTCCGCATTTAGTCCTCCATTGCAGTATCTACCCCTGATTCCTCTGGTTGTACCTGTACAGTCTCTAAGTATTAGTCCAATACCAAATATTTTGATAACTGAATCATAAGAAGCATCCATATTAATCTTCAGTTGAATGGAAGTAGGTGGTTGATAAATCGAAGTTGTTTGCAAAGAATTCTTAAGGACAAGATGTTGTTCTTTGATGTACTATACTCTGCAAACATTGATTAATTTGGTAATTTATGTTTTTGACAGAAGCCATGATATTTGGGTTTTTGTTTCTAAAAACTTTGTTGCATCTGTTTTTCCATATTTCCCAAGTAGTTATCATGACTCTAATTATCCATGTATTCCAGCAATATATCTTGGCTGTTGATAGTAGGATCTGAAAACCAGCTGGTAATCCAAAGAATTAACGCATTGTTGGAAGACTGAATGTTGGCAAGAGTTATATTCATAGCAAACCAGATGTCTCTAGCTGAATCACAACCAATAATGAGATGATCTAGGGTTTCCGGAGCTTGTGTACACAGAGGGCAGTAAGTAGTGGTTATTTCTGACTTATAGAAACTTAACTTAACCATAGTTGGAATTATGTCTCTAAGACATTTCCAAATAAAATGTTTAACTCTGTGTGGCGTATTTATTTTCCATAAATTTTTCCAAACTTCTTTTGGAACTATTTGAGACTGTCTTCGCCGAGGAGTTAAAACATTGTAAGTAGATTTAACTGTGAAAGCACCCTTTTTATTAGGTTCCCATATTAAAGTATCCTCTCCATGTTGAAGAATAAGGTTAGTTGTGTCTTCATCAAATAAAGCTCTAACTAGAGAGACATTCCATCTTCTTGGATTTTGAAGCATAAGATCACTAAATATTATTATTTTTACTCTAAGACCCTTTAAATATTATTATTTTTACTTTGTAGTTCTAAATATTTTTGGAAATCACATAAACTCTTGGTAAATTAAATTAAATAATATATAGAAGAAAATATTTTTTCCTGTTTTACCCTTCTTTTAAAAATAATTTAAGTCACACAGCACACCGGAAATTAACTCTTCGTGTTCCAATCTTGTATCATCATTCACCCCTTTCTTCGTTCAAACAGAACTAATGAAAATCTTATTCTTCGAACAATTGATTTTTAAGTTTCATATTTTTTCTGGTGATCCATCAGAGGTTGACAGGTCAAATGATTAATAGATTTTTAGGTTTAATTGTTCTGTAAAAAAATCATTACCACCACTGTCCACTATCAACCAAAAATCATGATGATAAAAAAAAAATCAGTAAGGGATTTGATAAGAATCAACAATATGGTTCATCATAATTTCAATAACAACAAAGATAAACAAAAAAAGATCCCTGATTTGCTGAACCCTATTTTATTATATACAGAATAAATATAAAACCCAAATCTAATTTCCCAAACCTAAATACAAAATCCTTCATATTCTCTAAGATCTGTTTGTACACAAAAATCAATTGCATATTGTAGGGTCTCACATCTCGGAGAACTTAGAACAGAAAATTGGAAGGGAAGAGAAATAGACAACGGATAGCGGAAGAAAAGAGCAACGAATAAAAGTCTACTGTAAAAGAGCAACAAATAAAATTAATTCATATCACTATAAAACACAATGGGTGTTTAAGAAATTTGTTCTTTTTTCTTTAATGCAATGCTTATTTTACGGAGGTTCAAAAATGAGTTATAAAATAAAAAATAAAAAATGCCATTTATACCCCTCTTAACTTGTGCATGTATGCATAAGTTAACAACACCCTAAATGTAAATCTTGTACGTGATGGTTCTTGGCTTGATAAGCGGCGACAAGGACGGTTGCGACAATAGTGGTGGTGGACATGGTGGATATCATCCTAGAGATGTTGACTTTAGGGTCTTGGAATAAAAACGGTTTGTGGGCTTGAGTTTATTACAGTCCCTCATAGTCTTCAGTGAAAATGTGTGCCAATTGGGATGAGCTTTTTTAGAGTTTGGGGATCAAATTAAAATTAGGGTTCCCAAAATTGTTTAGTTTTAGAAATTTAGGTCATCACTGTCTTAAGTTTGAACATGTGCACGCGTGGGAGTTATCGAGAGATAAACAAATTGAAATAGTAATTCGAGGTTGATAAAGTTCGTAATCGAGATTTTTTTTAACATATCAAATTAGTTCTAAATTTAAACTTGAATTGATCATAGCTAAATCAGTATAACAACTTGGGTGAAAATATAACATATCAAATGCCAATTATCTCATAGAAATAATTCCCGATGCATCCGAAAAATATTCGACAAGGTAAGTATGTGTATTGTATTCCCGTTCGTCACTATTTTTGTCATGATACTTGTACCGGGTTTGTATACCCTTAAGACAAAAATGGGTTTAGGAATCCACTGGTCTTTTCCGGTTTGCATACTGGGTATGCGTACATTTCCGGTTTAGAAACCAACAAATCTTTTCTGGTTTGCATACTAGGTATGCGTACTTTCCTGGTTCACGAATCAACAGGTTTTTTATGGTTTGGATACCATGTATGCGTACCAAAACGTTGCCGCCGAACTATAGCTACGTTGGTACGTGTTTTGGGTACATGTACTGCAGATACGGACTTATAACAGTTGTCCCAATATATGAACCGGTATGCATACTGTCCTGTATCCAGATTTACAGTAGTTCTATATATATCTAGTAATCAATTCGAAACATTCCCGAATAACATCAATGACACATATCACTGTTACAGGCTTTTTTCAAATTATTAAATCTTGAATCATAATTTCGGTCATAAACAATAAACTGCTCTTAACCAAATTCATCAAGTATTAAAAAATGTTCTTAAGCTTAGTCAACATATTTCGAGAACGATTAACAAGATAAACTTGACTCGAAATTTCTATTATGCATGTAATGACTAATTTAGTCATGCGACAGTGTCTCATAGATAGAAAGTTGAAAAGTTGAGTAATAGGCGGTTCAATATTCACTTACCTTTTGTTGAAGAAGTTTTCCAAAAGCTTCTGTTGATCTTCGCCTTCAAACGGTAGATAACAGTGATGTCTAGTACTCAACTACACACTTTTATCCTAATCCGAGACTTGACCAGATGCATACTAGAAATCAAGATATAGTTTTGATCAACTAAATTTGACAACAATCTTGTGATATCAACCCTTGTGAGTTTGACCGAGCAATGCGCTAACAAATCTATTCTCAAGAAATTTGATTTTCATGACTTCTTATGTAATATGATCCATGAATGTGTATCCAAAGTTTCTGCTTCTCTTTTCCTTAATGTAACACTAGATGATGTTTTCTATTCCAAAGTAGGCTCTTAGACAGGACGACCCCTCGTCACCCAATCTCTTTATCACTTGCATAGAGTCCAATCGTGCTAAAATTAAGGGGATATTCATAGTATAAAAGAGACTAAGAATAATCCATCAGTAAGCTATTTATTTCTTGCAGGTGATTGTATGCATTTCTCTAGAGCAACAAATGTTAGTGCTTAATACTTATACATATTTTTTTCAGATATTTAGTAAGTTTTTAGAACAATCCATTAATTATGATAAATTCGGGCTTGCAAATGTTAAAAACTGATGATTCTGTTAAGTTACGGATTGCAAATGTACCTAGAATTTATAGACTGGATATACATGATAAACACCTTTGGGCATGCCTCATTTGCTTTGATCTTCTTTTTCGGACACATTTGGCATGGTGCTAGAACTTTGTTCAGAGATGTTTTTGCTGGTATGACCCAGATTTGGATTCTCAAGTGGAATTTGGAGCATTCCAAAAACTTGGAGATCCAACTACAAAGAGACAGGTAGTCTGAGACAACATTGCTATGGTTTCCTTCGACTCTATTTTCTTTTCTTTTTGTGATTTAACATAACATAAGGTACTGGAGAAATCTTGATTTGAATCACTGTTTTTCTTTGATTCTTGTCCTTTCTTTATCTTATCTGGGAGCTGATCCCAAATGAACAGGTGTGGAAGCTATAATTGTAAGTTCTGAAAAAACAAGATGGACACATTCAGTTATCCGTTGGAAAAACTTAACGACAAGCTAGATTTGTGAAAAGGTAAGTGCCTAATCATCCAAGTAAGGTGGTTCTTATTTAAGAATTTCACATGGATGCTACATGGGGTTACTATTATTAAACTTAAATCCATCTTCACTCACGTGAAGTTTAGTAACTTTTATAACATTCTTGGAATTTTAGCTTATAATTCACAGCTAAGAATCTAAAAATAATCAGAAAAACGCTTAGATTGATAAAGGTCTACGACAAAACTATGTTAGAACCTTCGGATGTTGATACTGATCAAACATAACAAGTTATCCAATTATTATAAGATTTATTTAAACCAAATTTTATGTTTGTAAACGGGTCGTGGGTTACTCGTAGGACCAAAATTTTAGCCAACTTTTCTTTTTCTTTTCCCTAAACGGAGAATGTTACGAATGTGTTGAAATTGTTTAGGATATTCTACAGAGCTTAACTTTTTGAATTAGCAATTATGGATCTTTCATACCCGCACTGGCGCAATATTGCTTTAGTAAGCTGTATCATCTACCATGGCAACAACGCTGGAATAGCTCAGCTGGTTAGAGCGTGTGGCTGTTAACCACAAGGTCACAGGTTCAATCCCTGTTTCTAGCGTGATTTGATCACAGATTTGAAGATTTTGAGATGGATGACTCTTCAGCTTATGAGCTGGTCAAAAACGATAAATTTTATGTCAGATGCAAAAAAATTGCGCATTCTAAATGCTATTATGTATAATCTTGCACAACTGTACCTTTCTCTGTTCGAACTTGGAGAATGCAAAAGAAATAATAAGAATCCCATTATTTTTAACGCCAGCTCCAGGATTAGACGATGCCTTTGTCAGGTAGTTCCTAGAACAGCATCCAATCCAGACCCCGAGAAATAACTGTACGGATTAGATGTGCAGGAAATAATCGGATGGAGTACTATCTTGACTGCAGAAGGTGAACCTGAAGATATCAAGAATTTTCAGATTTCAAATTGTAACATAAATGTTTTTGTGGATTTTTATGCTTGAGAAGAGGCCATCACGTACCCTGTACAGACCATGTACCCGAGAGTGCAGTAGCTGCGACTAAAATGGGAAGGCATGTCAATGCACTTGTTCCAAATGCAATTGGGTTAACGTAGGCTACAGTAAACGACGATACAAAAATTGTAGTCCAAGCCCATACTTCAAAGCTTGAGAATGGAGAAGGTTTCTGCGTTAGTTCGGCATCAACCATTTCCATCTTCACAAGATTCAGAAACAGAAATGATGTATAACCCGCAACAGCAACTGACGCCAACCAACCCACAACCACAATAGAACAGGCAATGAATGAAAATTGCATCATCGGCGGAATTTTCCAGTAGTAATACTAGTATCGCCTTGAAGTTTCAGTTACCTATTATGAAACGGATCTTGAGCCCTGAAGCTGCCGGTATATCCTTGACAGCTAGTGGTAAAACGACTAAAGATGGAACATAAAACAACAGCATCCATCTCTGAATGACCAAATTTTCTGGAGCAAAGAATGACACGAGGTTTGAATTGCAACCGACGGGACAGTAACATCGAGAATTGTCAAAACTGAAAAAACACAAACATTCCGAAAAATGCGCTCGAAAAGTAGAGTGATTGCCTGAAAAACTCGAAAAAAAAAAAAAGTGCTTCTGATTTTTGAAAACGACTTCTATGAGAACATCAACACTGTACACATTTTCAAAAACATTAACTTCACATTCAACTTCAAATTGGTTTAAGTGAATGAAATTCTTCTGAAAGTTACTCAAGGTAACGCTACGTAATCTGTGTTCACCTTGATTCGAGTTGTTATCCAGCATCTGGTACAGCTGTCGGCTTCTGTAAACATTCCAATTAAGATAAGTTTGATCATATCTTGATTCGAGTTGTTTCTGCAGCATCTGGTACAGCCATCGGCTTCTTGTTTGTAAGCATTCCAATTAAGATGAGTTTGATCGTATCCCAACTCTCGATTAGGGGACTGTTCCCCATAAAATCGCTATAACTGCCCAGAATGTGAAGTCTTCTGCATTCAGCGAGTTCGTAGGAATGTCAATCATAATGAAACTCAACTCAACTCAAACTCAAAATCAAAGTCATACTAGCAATATAATCACTAATTAAACCGTGAAAAATTGCGATTAATGGTGGGTTAATTTACCTGCTGGAAGAGAACAGTAAATACGACTCCCCATTTCACTATCCAAGTTTTTGCTGCAAGTAATTTTTCAGGATAGAATTCTTTAACTGGCAATTCACTTGTTTCCTTGTCAACAGCTGTTATTTGTTTCGGCGTTTCCCAATCGTAGTTCTGAGGCCATATAAAACTGAATACTGCAGGAACAGCTCCACCAGACAGTATTGGTCTTACATAAACACAACATAGAGAGAAGAAGAATTGATCCTCCTTTGCTCATCAAAGCTATAGCAGTAGCAGGAGGAACAAGATCACGATCCGCTTCACTTGCTGTTGTAGGAAGATCTAGAACAAGTGCACCTATACTAAGTGATGTCACCAAGGAAAAAGGCACTGCATGCGAACCAAACAAGCCCATACAATAACCTTGTGTGTTGCTGAAGGTCTAGCAGCTATTGCACTGACCCAATATCCCTACACACGTAATGCAGCTATTCCAGCTCTGCTTTAAACTTGTGATATATTTTAAGACGGTACCGAAGTTGCCAACAATATTGATGATACAAAAACAAGATCGCTAGAACTCAACATAGCAGCAAAGAAGAAACACCACAAACAGTAGTCTCTTTTCCAAGATTCCAGTGCCAAAGCAATGCTCGTCAATACGACGTGATTGCTTCATGCAAAATTACCACTAAAGTTTCATAATCTGGAAGTAACAAAGCCTTGTTTATAATCTCTTACAATTATAATCAGTAGCAAAATTTTCAGGCATACCTTCTGGTAATGCAGATTCTACATTATCTAGTATTAAACCCTAAATGATAACATTACACGATTCAGAAGCTTCTGCAAAGTGCAAACCCACAAAAATATTACACAGATAAGTGATAACGAATATGAAACAAACCATTTGTTTGAAGGACCCCAATAATGCAAAGTCCCTGAAAACTTTATGTTCTGATGGTATTCTTTGAAGCCGAGTTTCTGTTTACCAAGCTGAGTTGCTTAAGCAGATGCACAGTAAGATAACCTACTTTGAGCTCCTTTACAAGGAGTCCACCACCTTCACTAACTTCAAGTTCAGTTTCCAACCTAGCGTCCTTAACATGAATGTTTTCGCTTAAACATTACTTCCCATAATGTGAAACGACAACCTTAAAATCTACTTTTCCAGTAAGAATCCCATATCAGACTTACTTTCGCATACAAAATAAAAAATCACAGATACTCCAATAAGTGTACTACTTTGTTGCCTTTATGCACACACCTACTATGCGAATTCGACTACGTATTCCAATACTAAGACTATCTGCTACTTATCTATTCAAAAACAGAATATATGGGGTAAATTCAGCAAAATTGTGAAAATGGTCAAACATAACTAAGAAATCAGATCCATTACTATGTAATTCAATCTAAAATCACGGACTATGCCGCAATTTCACCATATATACAAAAGACAACATAAATTAAGAAATAGATGCTTGCACATGTAACAATTTCACAATTGACTGACCTGAAGCAAAATCCACTCTTGCTTGAACATAAAAAGAAAAACAGAGAAAAGAAAGGTACCAAGTTAAATTCAAAAGAAAAACATAATCTGATCTGCATTTTCCAACAAATCACATTTATTGTACCACAGAATTCAGGCCAAATAATGTTTCATTCCTAAAATCCAAGAGCATAGCCAATCGCTAATGGTGAACATTTTCAAAAATTGATACCAGAATTTAAATTGGGCATACCTCAAAACAAGGTTAGGATTATTAAACAAGAACTCTCTCTACCAGAAACGTTGAGAGATGGTACACATTATCTCAACTTGAGCAGATACTTATCAGAAATTAAACCTTTAAAAAAAATAACACAGAATTGTTAGAGATTACTTCACGGTGGTGACGGAGGCTTGGACCAGTCCAGCTCTTGAGGAGTGGATAATGACCAATTGGGTTCAATCCAAATGCAGTTTCTAAGCCAGCCTTTTGTGCCACAAAAGTTCTTAGCAAAATGCTGACTCCCAAAAGATTGGTAGCTACCTGTTTCGAGTGAATAGAATAAAACCCCTTCACCATTCAAACACAATCTAGGGAAATATATTTTGTTCTCCATCCTACTATTCGGAGCGATAGCTGAAAAACAGGTAATGTCACTGATGAACAACATATGCTTCCCCAAACTGTCAACTTGAACCCATTCCATTTCAGCAAAATCGATTCTAAAGATTCTAACTGGCATATCCGGACACCCTAGTTTCACTAACAAAAGGTCATCTCCGCACTTCACCAAATAACTTGGATATGAGTCCTTAAATTGTTGACGAGGTTTCTCAAGAACCTCCCAATATATATTACCATTCGCTAAATTAAAACTTCCCAAAGCTCCGTCATAACCTACGCAATAGAAGCGCCCATTAAATGAAGTTAGAGTGTTACGTAAAGGCGAGTACATTTCCTCATCAAAGAAATAAGAAGACCAATCCTGTTCCCCCCTTCTAATGCAGTGTATAGAGATTTCATTGACATCAGGCACATCATTTCCCTCGACGGCGAAAACAGTACAGTCTAATGAAGTCGGTATGGAGGAGAAAGAAATGTCAGATGTGAAATAACAACCTGGAAAATCTGGAAGTAAAATGATCTCTCTAGTGAAGGGATTGTAGAAGAATAATTTAATCTCTCTTGACATAAGTAGCCAACCCCCTTTCTGAAAACGTATTGTGGCATCTAATAGCAATTCTGAGAAGTTCATGAGGTAGTTCTCATTATCACGCATTGGGTTTACTAAAGTGTAAACAGTGGAGCTGTTATCTCTAGAAAACAATAGCAATGGGGATAAACGTGCGGCATCTAAGACCCGTCTAGAAGTAAATGTAGACATTCCTACAGACATTATCTGTTGATTGACTTTACAAACTGATCGAAAGTGCACATAGTCCAATGGGTGCAGATAGCTTGCAATCAACACCACCATATCCTCGATAAGAATGTCCCATGGTATTTTTTCTTCTTCTAATTCTACTGCACCGAGTCTTAAGAACTGCTTGCCGCTCTCAGTCTCTGAATAATTATAACTAGATACGCTTACTTCGTTTCCCCCTTCCTTTGAGATGTCATTAACATTCATGTTACCTACCTTTCTTCTCTGCCCATTAGGCATCACCATCCAATCAGGTGCAAACACTGGTTCCGGCAGCCTCAGATACGGTGAAATGTCATAGTCCTCAGCACCTTCAACTTCAAATTTGAATAACCGCATATCTGCAGGAGAGATTTGGTATCCCATCGGAAGACAGTACAGCTCAAATTGGTCAACAGGTAGAATGTAATACAAACAACCCCTTGAGAGTCCCAACTCGGTAGCTGAGCAACAAATTCTGTTTTTCGGACCAACAAATAGAACATTATCACCTAGACTATTCACCAACTTCCACTCCATTAAAATGAAATCCAACCTGATTATACGTATTGATATCATTACCTTCTCAGATCCTCTATCATTGAAACTTCTTCTTACCATGAATAGGTCATCATAACCTTCCACAAAATGCGTTTGACCCAGACAAGCATCTCTTGCCCCATGCAACGGTACAGAAAGGGACACATTATCATTTACTTGGAACGACTTTATAGAAAGGGACACATTATCATCACCATCTCTAACTTGGTGTTGTTTCTCAATCTCTAGGTAATGCCCATTGACACCCAAAGCATATAACTTATTTTTAAAACAATGCAGGTACTCAACCTCGCATGTGCGCCCATTAATTTCTTCCGAAAACAATTGAGTTCTCCATTGATTTTCTCCAGGATGGCAGAATAAGAAAGTGTAATTAAAGGCGATAAGTTCAGGATCCGACAGTGGAAGATAAAGAACTAAAACTAATGGATCATCATTATCATTACTATCAACATCCTCAGTAAGATTGTTTCTAGGAGGTGATGATAACACACAATCAATAAAATACATACCATGAGGCTGAGAAGTAATCCATGGGAGTAAACTTGGTAATTGAATTGTCTCTAATGACAAAGGGTTCCATAAAAAACAATCCCCATATTTATGATTTGGCATTGAATTGTCATCTTTAACATCACATAAGACAATTAACCAACCTTGATGAGAGGTTTTCTGCCAAAAAGTTTTTCCACTCAACTCAGGTATGAATTTTCTACAACTTGTATTAGCAGGTTCGAAAATATTGTATAAAGCATGATTTTTCTTACCTTCACCGTAAGGAAAAACAAGCCAAGGAGCTGAATTTGGTGGTTCTAATGATGCACTTTCCTCCATCACGCAACAATAGAGAGAAATTGGTTAATTTTCAACAATAGGAAAAGGTGAAATTGAGAGATGAGAGACGTTTTTTTTTTGTTTTCTAGGGTTTTTCATTCCTTCTCAAGGAAAATCAGACGGCATAAAATGGGAAAAAAAGAGTGAAGTTTTCTGATCCGTTTTAATTGCATGACGAAAATGCTAAGTTGACCGCGGTCTCGCCTCTCACACAGAGATGAGACAATTTTTTATTTTATCATAGTTATAAAAACCTACAGGTTTGTCTCCATGATAGCCTAGGCTATCAGACGGACGACATTGAATGGGAACCCCGATCCGAAGGTCAGGAAAAGAAGAAGGGGTGTGGGGCCCACTGGACTGAACAAGTGTGAAGAGAGAAGACAATCACGGATCACCTAACCACGTGAGTGGTCGTTTAGATTATTTAAAATGTGGAAGTAAATAATGAATTTTGTCTCTAAATCTCATCCACTTTCTCTTAGCAGGTCGACGGGGGAGACCAATCATTTGGTGTGTTGTCACCTTTTTGTATAATACCGTCTGTATTAGGATTGTTCACATGAATTATTGACATTGTTGGGATATGCGTGGTGGCTGAACTTGAGTAGTGCCAAGTTGGACATTTTTGAGAAATTGATGGGCCGGACTCCAGGTATTCAGACCTTTCACAGGAATTTCATTAGGCCAACCACTATGGTGCAGGCCATCCCTTCCCTGTCCACGGACGGGATATGGGTCATAAGGCAGCTCCACTATGGTGGCCTTTTATCCCTTCCCTACATGTGACGGAAATTCAATTTCCGTATGAATCATAGTTATAAAAAGGTATGAGGTTTGTGTCCATGATAGCCAGGGCTATCAGACAGACATCGTTTAATGGGGACCCTGATCCGAAGGTCGGGAAGCTCTGGATCGAGTTTTCAATTGAACGACTAGGAAGCTTACGGTTTGAATAATTCGTAATACCAATTTGTAGAATCTTACCATGTTTATAAACAATCCTCTTTTTTGCTTTTTGTCCCGCCACTTTTATAACAATGTTTTTAAATACCTTTCGACGTTCTTTTTTTCACAAATATCGTTATCACCGATCAAACCTAAATCCTTTGGATACCCATCTTTTTTTCTTTTCAGCGATTTAGCAGATATTCATCAAATCATGATTATCTCATCCTTAAAAGTAAAGGTTCAATAGCTCGAGATAGATGTGAAAAGCAGGTGATATTAATGGTCATCATCAACAAAAGGTATGCTCCTTTTTTCTTTTTCTTTTTAACGTATTACGTAATTATCAAAACAAACTAGAATTGGCGTATAAGTTTCCAAAAAATTAGAATCCCCCTGTTAATGGAGAGACATGGAATTTTTTATCCAGTGGTTCGACCTAAGGTGGTATATGAACCTCACTACTTGGACAACTAAACTTATTAATGGAAAGACATGTGTAAACTTATATCCCAAAACTGAATTGAGTGACAAACTGAATTGACTGATAAACGGGATGTCCTCTTTTGTTCCATAGGTTTATTTGCAAACAGATTAGGTATTGAAATTTGTTGGTTTTCTTTCTTTCGTTGTTTGGGAATTGATGGATCAATGGCAAGCTTATCTTCGTCTGCATCTTTACTAGCAACTGTGGATGGAAAACTTTAATCAAAACTGTACTTCCTGAATTTATTTGTGTCTCAAAATTTTAGTTACTGGGATCAATACGATTGGTATTCATCTGCATTATCACAACAGTACCTCTAGGGCGTTGCAACCCAATACATGCTACATCCCAGGATTTACTATTAAAAGAAAGAGAACAATTTGCTAATGGCTATGGGTAGCTCCAATTAAATTGGGGATTAGTTTTTGTATGTTGCATATGTTGTTAATGGTTATGGATACGTCTAATCAAATTGGCAGTTTCTGATGCGTAACTTGGCTTATATTTTGATATGCCAGTGATCTAGATCGGAAGCACAAAAAGCACGCCAGGAGAAGATACGTCGCCAGAAAGAAATAACACAACAACTACAACTCACTTACGGTGATGGACATCATGGGAAACAAACCAAATTTACATGTCTCAGCTATCAGGGCTACAATATGGTTTTGTTTTGTTTTTCAAAATCAAAGTATGGTTTCGTGACTTAGGTATATATGTGTTTTTGTGATTAACATCATTTCTATTATGTTTTTTTGCTGTCCGAATTGCCAGGGATCGCGCTCATCTGCCCAGAAAGCACGCCAAAGTAAGGTAGTGCAACAACGCCAGGAGGAAAAGGATGAAAACCAGGTGATTTAGCTGCACACAGTAAAGGAAAAAAGAGGCATAATGACCTTGGTTAGATCCACTTTTATGTTACCCACATACCTAGCCTTTTATGCCTAGGGTATATTAATTAAATACCCTTAGTTTTTGAACCCTTCAAAATTACCCCTATCACATTATAAATATACCCCTCCTCTTATATATATATAAAGCTTATCTTCTTAAAAATAAACTATTTTAGTAATTTATTACACATAACTTTTTTTTTCTTTTCAAAAAGCAATAATTTTCTTTCTCAATCACTCCACCACCGCCGCCGACTCCACCGACGGCAATTCAACATCACCACCACTCCACAACCATCACCACTACCACCACCACCACTTCACAACCATCACCAACATTCCACCATCACAACTCCACTACAACTCATCGTCACCACCGCCACCACAATTGCGACCACCTTCTCCTCCAAATCCACCACCGTTGCCGCCAAGTTGATAACAAAATTGAAAATTTAGAAATAAGTAAGGTCCAGATTTTTGTATCAACAACCGAAGTTGATCAGGATTTTCGTATCAACAACCGAAGTTGACACTAAATTTTGGTGTCAACAACCGAAGTTGATATTGTATCTGGTGTCAACAACCCAAGTTTTTACAAAAATTGAAAACTCGGAATTAGTTAGGTCAAGATTACGTATCAGCAACCCAAGTTGACACCAAAATCTGGTATCAACAAGAAAAGTTGATCCAAATCTGGTATCAACAACAAAAGTTGATCCCAAATCTGGTGGCACCACCACCTCCATCGCCGGCATCACCACCACCACCACTTCCAGCATGTGAGATAATAAATGAAATGATTCTCATCTAAATTTTTACTAATATTGAAAGGGTATTATATGATTCAAAATTAAATGGATTAAATTTTAGAAGATGAGGGGTATAATTATTGATGGATAAGGGTATTTGTGAAATCCATAAAAAGGAGGGGTATTTATATAATTTCCACTTATGCCTATCTGCAATAACAGGATAACCTTATAAACTATATCATCATCTTTGGGCAGCACTATCATAATTAGTGCATCTATACGTAATCCAAAACGACATCGAATCAACACATAGCCATTAAACAGACAATGTATGGTTTTAGTTGATAACAATGAATTTTGCACTACATTATTTGTGTTAGGCCTGAAATACCATGTTTTGTGTGTTATATCAATAGGACAATGCACTGATTTACGTTGACAAAACTGGGTGCAAAGGTTGGCGTAGTTTGCACTGACTTTTGTATTTTATGTTTTCTTACTATTCTATGTTTTTTACAAATATTAATGCTTATATTACAGATCCCGGGACCTAAACATTCAAACACATGCTATTCAAAGAAGTCGTAATATGGTTAGAATCTCCTTGGAAAATATAAAGTATGGAATCTTATCTCTTCTTAATGTATAGTAAAGAACCAATTCAGGTGTTTAATTGTAGTCCAAAATACAAATGAATTAGGCATCCCATAAACCCATCGTATAGGCTTTTAAAATCCAGGAGTGTTGAATTTTTAGCTTTAATCATAGGCTTTTGTTAATCAAGCAGTAATACTACGATGGACCCCATTCAACGATGTCCATCTACTTATTTGGCATACTTTATTTTTTGGGCAGATTCATGCGGTTAATCATAGCAATAGAAAGATTTATAAGGTTAATATCAAAATTTAATTTTGGTTCTCTTATTATTTGATTCTATTATTCTTCAATTCTTTTTTGGTACTGTGATGTCTTTATCTGAACGAAAGCTATTAAGATGGAGAAAATCTAAGGGCTATTAGTGTATTTGAAATCTGTACATATTTGCATTATTGTCGTATCTAATAAACTCAATCAGTTTTAGGCTTATTGTGCAGGTTCTAATACATTTGTTCCATAAATTCTTACCTGTCAAGAGGCTTATTGCTGTTTACCAAGATGTTGGCGATGATGAATGACGCATCTGGATGTCATGGCACCGATCTTGAGGCTAGGTAAACATGTTTTAAGAGGATGGACCGGACTGGATATGGTAAATTTACCCTTTTGTATAATTGTTACCATCTTGGGTTTCAATAGTCAATCATTTGAGCTGCCAAGGGTCATTACAAGTAATCGTTGATTTCCAAGGACCCTCTTTAAATATAAGTAGTCCGTTGGTAGGGAATATTGCATCTGGGAGTAGACTATTAGATAGTTTAACATATATAATTATATAAAGAGTTCGCCTGAAAGTGAGCAGTTTTCGTTTCACATCAATATAAGTTTTAGTGGGAATCATATGGCGGAGATATTCTTTTTGTTAGTGCAAATATGTGCACCCAGTTTACATGACAGTGCTACTCTTTTTTGATCTCCATAATTTGTTTCTTATTTTTGTTTACCCGTTCCTCATGGATATTTCTATAAAAATGTGACTCAAGAACGGTGGATTCTTAGGATATATTTTTCATCACAAATTTTGTATTATAGATGATCAATTTTTCCTTTGCGGGATCCTTTTCACTGTGGCGAGTGATTCAAGGTAATGCATAAAGTCGGGTTCTAATGAATATAGGCTAGACTTGGTATATTTGTAGTGCCTAAAAATATTGGTTTTCTCTATGTTTAGGTGTGAGAGGTGAAATTTAATTTTTAACTGCCATACTAATCTATGAATGAGTGTCAGTTTCATAATACTATGGGTGTTTTTTGTAGGGCTCCCAAGCATTTCGTAGTGTTGGAGATCAGGCATTGAGAGGTAAAGAAGGCTATACTGATTTTGACAATTTTGGAATCATTAAATCTAACATGTATGAGCCGCTTCTGCTTTTATCAAATCCCAAATAATTTTTAAGATGTCAATTCGTTTTGTTTTCTGATTTTGTTGATTTGGATTTTGTAGGATAACACTATATTTAGGGCCACCGACATGTTTCTGCAGCAACTTATTTCTTTTTGTTTGGGAAGGCCTTCTTCTTCTTTTAGTAATTCAAATCTTTGCTACTCCTACCTTAATAAGATTCTAAGAAGAAGAAGAATTTAAGAGAGACGATCAGGAGTTTGGTAACATGGTCATGATAGTCGGTAAGGAACCTCATCAATAATATAACGCGTTCTTCATGAAACAAAATACTACAGTAGAACTTCGATAAATTAATCTTCGATAAATTAATTACTTCGCTAAAATAATAAAATTTTCCGGTCCCAACTAGGCTTGTACATGCTAAACTTTAACTCGATAAATTAATAAGTTCGCTAAAATAATAATTTTCTCCGGTCCCAAAGCTATTAATTTATCGACGTTTTACTGTATTATGTTTGTTGTTTGAGTAATTCATTTCGAGTCATCCTTTTGGACATTCTACACTTGACTGCTGATACTCAATCCCCTTTGCATGGGAGAGAGGTTTATTATTTTCCACAAACTCATTCAAATTTGGACCAAAAATCCAGCGTTGACAATTCTTAGGTTGTAGTCTCTCAATATTGCTCTCGCCGCGGAGGTAAAGACTCTACTCTCTTTAACTTTGTTTGTTTGTTTCTTAAATGGGTTTTTGGTTTTACATTGGTTTTTTAAAATGGGTCTTTATTTTTAATAAATTTTTGAGTTGCAACATTTCATTTCTAAAGATGATCAGCACGGTAACAAATGTGGATGGTTAACCAAAGAATTGTCCAACTAATTGTAGAGCTTATGAGAAATTTTTATTCCATAGAATCATGGCAATTGTATACAACACATCATATATTGATACTGCATTGGTATTTTCCAGTTAATAGATCTTCATGACGTCGTCTATGAAAATAATGACCAGCCATCACTCAAGAAAAAAGACGTGAAAAAAATCTTTATGTTCACAGCGATGACCCAGTAGAAAGTGTGTATCGGCGACGCCGTCTCCCACCGTCTTTATCTCCTTTGAAGAAAAACTGCTTCAAGATTTTTTCTCCTTAACTAACATCCACAAATGACCAACTTACGCTTGGAATCGCACTGTGAGTATTTTGTGATGACATTAAGATAATTAAATTGAAACCATATTGAAGTTGTTCCATCTTGAGCTTCTTTCCCTCTTTTCATTTCAAGTTTCGATCATTTAGTAATTAGTTCTTTTCGTTAATTATTTGTTAAGAAATGCTCATAGGAAATCTAATAAATACTTGCATTTTCAGATTTTGACAGGTTTAGAGAAGGAACATAAGATAAATAATACGTATCCTCATGGGTCTTCAAACGTATGCGTGAATCAATGTTTTGATTTTTTTTTCTTTTGGTTTAGGGATAAGAAAATCTCTTTTGCTAAGATGTCGCTGCTTATTTGGCAAAAACAGCGTATATATTGTTAACATTTGCTTCCCTACAAGGTCTGTCAATGGGATTTAAATTATTTAATCAACTTTGAGGAGCTCTATACTCAACTTTTCCAAAGGTGGAAAGTTGCTCATGACTTTGTTACTGAAGATGACTGCTTACATTTTTATAAGTAAGCTAAAGGTAAATTCTCTGCTTTGTATCCTTTTATTTGTATGAATGTAGTGCGCTCAATTGTCATTATACAAATTCCCACTTACATTAGAAAATGATATTTTGCTGTCTTAGCTCAAATGGTAGAGCACATGGTTCTCATGCAGTTGTGGGTTCAACTCCCACAGATAGCACACTTAATTGAGTAGCCTAAAATCTTACATGCTTTCGATGAAAATATTAGCTATGGAATACGTGGTGCAACACATAGGTATGTTTTAATGACAAGACAAGAAACTTAATTCTAAAAATGACCAACCAGGTTAGAGGGGGAAAAAAATTGGTACATAAACTTAATTCTAAAAAGCTCGGAGACTTGCTTGGTTCTTTAATGACAAGACAAGAAACTTCTTTTGTGAGAATGATTTGGAAGAGGGAGCAGTGCACTGAAAGGCAATATCATGGTAAATAACAAAGTTGTTGTTACTGTTGATTTTCTTAATGTTACTGATTGACAGATGCATATGCATGAAAATAACGATAATGGTTATTTTTGGTGATTTAAATGCGCAATTTTATTTACCCGTTTGGTAGAAACATAACAATTACAAATGGAGATGAATATTTCATTTTGCTACGTTAATTAGTTGGCAATCTTTCATGATAAGTTCTTCTAACCTTATTTTTCCGGTTAGGTGTTAAGTGATCTTCAACCTATATGGATATAATTACTTACTTGAAAAACCACTTAAAAAAGTAGTAGGATATGCAGGTATATAACTGTCGTATAACTTCAAATTTTTTTAATAATTCAAAGCCATGAGAATTCTTAGTAATAAAATAATATAACCTTTGGTGCCTTATGTCTACATTTTTTTTTCGTTTTGTAGATATTTGTTGATACAAATTAGGTATGTAAAACAAACTAAAAGTTCTATATAACTGTTAAAAAATATTCATATCAACAATTGCTTTAAAAGTTGTAAGTTACACATATCAGTTTTTATAGTAAATTAGATAATACAAAGGCAATGGACAACATGCTAAGAATATTCTATGCCAAAGTAAATAGACTATGGTTAAAAATGTAAAAGTAAATGGTGTAAACCGTACAGATAAAAGAGGGTCTCCATAAATGAAAATACTTATACTCAGTTGCCATAAATAAATGTTAATATACTAATACTAAAGGTTGAGCCGGGGCCGTAAGGCCCCGGTGATACCTAGTTTTTTAATAAATTTCATTCCATAGAAAAGATTACATGTTTTGGTGGAAGGCAGGTTTATCTCCTAGCCAATTCCCCTGCTACATTGTGCCTTCTACGATCTTGGCTGCTCTATCGGCTAAAGATATAAATTTTCCGTTAGACATAATCTAACCTTGAGAATGAAAAATTGTTTAAAAGCAATTGACAGTCATCTAATATAGTTTGACTAGACCAACACAATTGTTTGTTATTATTATGCAAATAAATGATTACATTTTTCGTATCACCGCGAATGCAAAAACTGCTTATGTCTTTGTTTTCCATCCATTTTATTCCTTCTAGTATAAAAATGCATTCTGCTTCTTCCGTCGTTCTTGCTACTCCTTTGGTGAGTTTGCATCCTTCAAAAGTCCCTGGCATATCAGTTAAAACAAGCCAATAACCTACTTCATTAGTATCTTTGTCATAGCTTGCATCACAGTAAAGAATATTACACATATCAGGAAGGCCATTGTTGTTCGGGGCCTGGACTGGTGCAAGTAATATAGCTGGTTGAGTATGTGTAACAGGCATACTGCGATCTATATATCTGCTATCAATTTCATTGCATAGTTGGAATTATTTATTGGCATGACAGTTTTATTTTGAAAAACCCAAAAACACCCGTCTCTCCAAATACACCAAGTTGTGGCAAGATGAATCCAATGATTTCCTAGCATGCAGCGGATGACAATTCTTGAAATATTTACATTTCAAGATTTTGACCCATAACTCATTAGGCGAGTGGATAAGAGACCATGCTAGTTTGGAAAGCATTGCTCTAATAAAGATTCTTAAATCTTTAAAGCCCAATCAACCTTGCAATTTATGAGAACAAACATTTCCCCAAGTTTTCATGTAAATACCACCTGGATTATTTTTGCCCCACCAGAAATCCCGTTGTGATTGTTCCATTTTTAAGTAATGGTGTCTGGTATGAGAAAAGTACTTATGTGGTATATCGGAGAGGATTTCAAAACATGTTGCACCATTATGGATCTACCAGCTTGCGAAAACTGCTTCCATTTCCATTTTGCATCTCTTTTATCAAAATGCTCAAGAAGATGACTAAACGACTGTGTTTTATTTCTATCAATAAACAATGGAATTCTGATAGGTGTTGAAAAACACCTAATTTTATATCTATTGTTTATGCTTTCTTTGCGAGTTTTCTTGTGAATTATGTATCTTATGTTTGATTTTGAATGTTATTAGGTGTTTTGGAGTCATTGGAGCAAAAGGACGTGGAACTTGCTTAATTCCAGGATTTCTTCTCAATCATCTTGAAGAGAACGAAAATATGAAGCTAGCGGCGAAAGAATGAGGTCAATCCGAAGTCATATGATAAAGTTATGAGCAAAATTTATGAATAAGCTTGTCGGTTCCCTCAGAATCGACGGTACAAGAAGAGTTAATGAATTATGGAGGAATCTGAATTGTCAGTCTCCCAGGACCGACAGTAGAACGGAAAATGTTATCACCACGGGTGGCCCATATCCAGGCACTGGTGTCAATAGTAATTCCATGTGTTGTAACCCAACAAGGGTCGAGAGAGGGAGAGTTAGGGTTCATTTCCCCCATTTCTCCTCCTTTTCTTTATCCACTCTCTGTTGCTGCTCTGTTAAATGGAGGCGCTGTTAATGGTGTAAGTCGAGAAGAATTATGAATCAGAGAAGTGAGGAGAAGAGATGATGCAGTTCATTGAGATGATGGGATTCGAAGCTGGATTGATGCCAAATTAGGGTCTTGATGGAATCGAAGAAAGGGGATTTGCTGTTAATTTGATAGCAGAAGAAGATTGATGAAAAATTAGAAGGAACTGAAGATTGGGTTCAAGTTATTAACCGAGTTGAGTGTAAATATGATGGTGTTGTGCTGGTTCCAGTGGTTACATGGATGGTGTTCTTGCAGATGAAGATTACAAGGGTTGTTGTTGGTTGAGGAAACGGGATTTGGCAGTGGAACTGGAGATGAATTTATTGCTCTGGTGACGATTCAGATGAAGTTGAGTTGCTGACGAGAGATGAATGACAATGAAGCAATTGTGGTTGATGTCTTCAGGCGAAGAATAGCTTGGAGTGGGGTATATGAACTCGAGTTTGCTGAGAGGATTTGCAGGGCTAGAGAATAGAGCATGGGTCTGTTTTGCTTTGACTATGTTTGGCTGAGCAACAAAAGGAGTGAGATGGGTGATTGTGATTCAGGTATCGGCAGAGGAAACATGGTCCTGAGGAAGAGCTTAAGTTGCATAGAATGCTGCAGAATGGAGATGGTTGTGTGCAAGTAAAATGAGTTGCTTTTGCTGCTGCTGGGAAGCCAGAATTGTTAAACAAAGAATGAATTAGGTGGCTTGAGTATGTTGTGCTTGGTGAGAAATTGCGGTTGAATGATTGCCCGTTGATTAGTCTTGTCTTTGGTATGCAGGTGCAGAGATGATTGAACTCATCAGTGGGTTCTAAAGCTGTTGCAGGAGTGGACAATGAAGTTGGAGATGGTCGACTTTGATATGGATTTGTTTATGGCAGAATAAGGGAGTTCTCTGAATAAATTGGCAGTGCAGGGAAGACTCGACTTTGATGAATTAAGAAGGCTGTATGATTGATTAAATGTTGTGTGTGTTGAGTGGTTTCAAGAACTATGCAGGGAAGGAGCAGTGACCTTAGGAATTACCGGCAAGGTTAAAACTGAGTTACCAACTTGTGACACACAGGGTATTCGAGAAAATGTCTGAGACTTTCAGTCACGTCAAGTTGCTGGTTTGCCATCAGCTAGCCATGAGTTTGGGTCATGTGTTTCAGGGTTCGAACTACAAGGGTTTTATGTTCTGTGATGTACCGAGAAGTCAGTAAATAGAAGTGATGCAGCTGAAACTGAGGTGCTGCTATGGAGTTGTGTGCAGTGTAGCTGCATCTGCAGTCTGTGGATGAAGAATTTAGGCCTGAGCTTGGTGATGATGTTATGTTATGGAGAATGACAGGATATGGCTTTGGAGGTGCACTTACTGATTGTAGAGAGGTATGACCTGAGGCAATGAAGGGTTCTGAGAATTTGAGATGCAGATGGGGTTTGGTATGAATTTGTGTGGTGGTACTGAGAAGGAGATGATTGTGGTAGTGAATTCAAGAAGAAATCAGATTAGCACCAGTTGGTTGTTGCTGTTGCCGTGAAATGAATGTTGCAGGGAAGGCCTTGTGTTGTTGCTGCATAATGGTGGAGTTTGGCGGTCTATTATGAGATGAATATGCTGGGAAGGGCCTGAAGCTGTGGTTGCAGTTGAGTGTATGGATGTTTGGCTGCGAAATGGGACTGCAATTGGCAGTTGAACTGTTGCAGGGACGCAGGTTATGAAGTTGGCCTTGAGGTGATGGACTGAGCTTGAATTGCAGGCCTGGTGGATGATAATGGAGATGGCTGTGATACAGGGAAGAAATGCCGCAGAATGAAGAGAAGGAGTTGTGTGATGCCTGAGTTTGAGCATGATTTGCAGCCGGTGGTGAGAAAAGAGCAGGCATGAACTGGAGGATACATCTACAGATTTGTGAATGTATTCATTGCAGGGAAGCTACAACAGTAAAATTGAGTTGGTTATTGAAGTGTTGTTGTGATAATACATGGGCTCATGGCAAATAATTAGACCCAAGTTAAAGAAACTGGAACTGCAGGTGATGTTGCAATGAGGCTGTTGCAGGTGATTGTAAAGTTCTGGTAATGTTAGGTGATGTTGCTACAAGTCTTTGCAAGAAAGAAATGGCAGTTTTGATGGTTTGCACTGTGGTTTGTTTCTGCCATTGTGAAGAGCACAATGAGTTGAACTTGGCCTGAGAAATAGATTCGGCAACTAAAGCTGCAGAAATTATGCGAAAACACAGCGAGAATGGCGATCCGGTAATACTAGTTTTGGTTGCCGGATTTCGGAATGGAAAGTGGGAATTGCAAAGTTTCTCTGAATCATGAAGGGTGTTCGAGTCGGATGCAATAGTTGGCCGCTGGACATATGAGCTACGAGTCACGCTTTTGGGCACGTTTCCACAAGAATCCAAGAATTGGTTAGATGGTTCATTTATTATGTATGGCTCTGAATTGTGAATGTTTGAACTGCAGAGAAGTAGAGTTGATCTCCTGGAATTATACACTTTCCTGGTGACATCTTCCAATGACTCAGGTGGCCTGAGATAGTTATTCGGCGACCGGATTCCGGCGATGACGTCAGCAATTCCGCCGAACAATTTTGGACAGAGATTTTCACACGTGTATTTTCCACACATGGGCTTGGTGGACTAATTGGAGATGGGTTTTGAGAAGACTTGACCTAACTAAGGAAAGAGTATCCTTTTGAGAATTAGAGAAGCGTATAAATAGAACAGTCTTTCTCTAAACCTATATATCTCCATTAGGGAGGCTTCTACTTGTTTTCGAGGGTTTCACATGATAGATTCTTCTAAACTCTTTGTGATGATTTCCAAAAACTCAAGTAGTTGATTTATTTTTATTGGTTAAAGATGTAGTTGGATTTTGAAAACAAGTTACGATTTTTATGAATTAGTTTTCTCTCAATATCATAGTTTGATTTCTACGGTTTATAATAATTGCATGATTGACGTATTGCAATATGATTGAATGTTTGTTTAGTCTAGTCTAGAATTGATTGAACTTACATCCATATCCATAGCTATTTTATGGTTTATCATCGAGCGATAACCTTGAATACGAGTAGCATGATATGATTACGGTTTGTAGTGATACATCCTTGTAATCATATGTAGAAATTGACCGTTGTCTAAATTTTCATTGCGCAATGTATGATAATTGCATTGATTAGCCTATTTCTGAAACTTAATGCTCCTATGAATTGAACTTAATTAGCGCAAGGCGTTAGGTTATTCTTTAGGTAGAATTCACATACGCATCTCTAATGTGTGTGTTGATAAATTTAGGAAATTCACGGAGTATTCTTGCAATAAGGTATTCTAGGGCTTTTGATGATAACGAGATTAAATACGAATTCTATTCATACATTCAAAAACTTGTTTACAATTGAAGATGAAACCTTTACCCAATATTTTCACACCCTTGATTTGCGTGATTTATTTCTTTGCTTTGCTTTTATTTTATCTTAGTTTATAAAAATCGTAAAATCCCCCCTTGTTACTTATAAGAAACCATAACATATTGACAACCCAAGACCTCTCTGTGGGAACGATCCTTTCTTGCCCTTGCTTCATTATATATTTTGAGTAGTAAGAAAGTGTAATTATTTTTGACGCCTACAACAGCGATCAAATTCCTATATTTTTTTTCTTAAGATCATTTTTATTAACTTCCAAAGCATTGATAAGCGAGACATCATGATCTGGATGAATATTTTTGCTAAAAAAATAACCGGATTTGTCAAGGTTAATGACTTGACCAGAGATATAGCTGAAATCTTTGATCAAAGCCATCAAGTTATTAGCTTGCTCATGTGAAGCTTTGACAAATATGAGGTAGTCATCAGCAAAGAGAAAGTGTGAAACACTAGGAATCTTTTTGTTAATGCGTACTCCTTGAATTAGTTAGTTGTTTTCAGCAGGAACAAGATATCTAGTTAATGATTCCATACATATGATAAAGTGATAAGGGGATAATGGATCCCCTTGTCTTAAACCTCTAGTTGGTTTAAAAGAGGGACAGGGAGGTCCATTAAGCATGATAGAAATGTTGGTGGTGCTAATACATCGAAAAATAAGAGCATACCAATCAGGCGAGAAGCCAAAACATTTAAGAATATCAAACAAGAATGACCATTCAACTTTGTCCAAGGCCTTGGACATGTCAAGTTTAAGGCCCATGACATAGTCTCTATCTTTTTTCCTTTTCCTTTTCATAGTGTGAACTATCTCTTGTGCTATGACAACATTGTCAGAAATGTGTCTCTTAGGCACGTACGCAACTTGGTACAGAGAGATTAGTTTACTAAGTAAAGGCTTCATCCTATATTCACAATAAGTTTAGAGATTATCTTGTAACTGGTGTTACATAAGGTTAGGAAATAGACCTAAAGTCAGCTGGAGTAGAAGGGTTGTTGACTTTAGGAATTAAGCATGGAAACATATGATTCATGGATTTAAGTAAATGATTAATTAGACTCAAAGAAAGTATGTACAGTTTTCCATACATCAACTTCAAGCAACTCTAAATTATGTTTGCAAAAGCCCCGGGGAAATCATCTGGCACGGGGGCTGTCCAAGAGGACATTTGTTTGATGGTTTCCCTTACCTCCTCAAGCGAGACAGGCCTGAGAAGATAACTATTGTCCTCTGCAGTCACGCTAGGGTCAATACAGTTCAAAAATTCAGCATTTCGAAACGGCTAAGAAGTAGAGCTTATATGTTTTTAAAATGATTAATCAATAGGTCTTCAAGGTCATTCCTATCCTTAGCCATTCACCATTAGGTAATTTAAAAGTCTCAATGTGATTAAAGTGTTTCCTTTTATTGATAGAAGTATGATAGCAATTAGTGTTTTTATCATCACTTTGTATAAAATCATGTCTAGACTTTTGGGAATAAAACTCTTCTTGAACATTTTGCCAATGCTCAAGATCAAGTTCTACACCCCTGACTGCCTCAGCATTCCGAATAAATAGAGGTTGGCTATTTAAATGCCGAAGTTGGTCAGTAAGGGATTTGACTCTTTGATCAACATTACTAAAATGGTTTAAATTTCAATTTCTGAACTCATGTTTAACGTTCCTAAGTTTATGAGTAAACTGAAATGCAAGTGAACTTCTAACATGTTTTGAGTATGTATTTTTGATAACATCCTTAGAAGTAGGGTCACTACCCCAACATTTAAAATATCTATAAGGTTTATGGCCTTGGTTACTATTTGGGTTTGTCACTAAAACTATTGGTATGTACCAATAGCTTCTATGTAATAAACCTTGGAGGAACATAATGTTCAAGTCATAAACTGTTTCTCATGACCCACATAACCCAAATCACTAAGATCAATTAAATCTATAATGTTTTGGATTTCTGGGATTTCACTAGTGGTAGGATTGGTATTAGTGGATCGTTCATGATTGAACATGGTTATATTCAAATCAACAATTAAAATCCAAGGATGATTAATTCTAATACCTGTAGATGGTGGATTTTCGATAAAGGCTAAAATCGTAAACCCATAATTATAAGTATTCCTGATCCAGCAATCAGACGAATATTGAGGCTCATGTCTCTTATCGAAAGCATGAAAGCTCATGCCACAAGAATCTCTGACTGAGAATAATTTCTCTCAGAGTATATATGGATATGTAGTCTCTCAGCTGAGGCAACGGCATATCTCATGAATACTGAGCAATTTCAGTAACTACTTCTACATATAATAGAAAGATTAGACGGCTCCTAGACAGCTTGCCTGCTAGTATAGAACAATAACGTCTTCATGATGTAACAATGTTTTCCCTGACTATATGAAAGAAATATGACGCTTCAACAAGCTCATAACACTAGATTCCTGAATAATTAATGCTCCTAGACGATCCTACTAGTATAGAGCCATTAATTAATTATTCTCAAAATCAATAGATTCATTAATCAATCCTGGAAAATATTCAATATTTTCATAATATTTTGTTACTTCAATTTATGGTTCTTCCCAGCAGAATTCCATGGGTTAGTAATAAATATTCAATACACGGGCATCTGAGCTACCTTTGAGTAAGCCCTGGCCAAAATAGTGTAAGTGTACTTAACAATAATGCATTAACGAGCACCTGAACGCACGAATGAGTATTTCAAAATACGACGAGACGATAAACCTATGCAAAATATGAAGAAAATAATAAATAATAAAATATTAGTCAAGGCGCTAGGGGACTGGGCTCACCGGTCGGCCAGTCATGCCGTGACCATCCCACGCACAAATTCTATATTTTTCATATTTTTATCATTTTCCTTGATCTCATGAAAATCAATTCATTTGAACAAATATCCTTTGTTTTAAGGAAACTCCTCAGTTTCATGGTGTTTCCTTCGCATCAAAGAAATAATATAAAATTGGGAAAGGTGCCACGAGATCGTGTCTGCTAGCTGGCCGACTATGCCCTAGTCATGGCCGGTTCCACACCTCATGAATCCTCAATATTTTATTATTATTTCCCTAATTTCATGAAAACTCCTTAATATCATGATATTTCCTTGATCCCATGAAAAATAATATAAAATTAGGGAAACCCGTGGGACGGGTCCATAGCCGTCCGATCATGCCCTAGCTGGCCCCACACGTCTTATTTTATTATTATTATATTTTTCATGTTTCCTTAATCCCATGAAATTCCTTGATTTCATGATGTTTCCTTCAAATTATGAAAATTCCTACAAATTATGAAATAATACATAAAATTAGGGAAAACTCACGGGACCGGCCCAAGCCGGCCAACCATGCCCAAGCCGGTCCCATATGTCCCTTATTTTATTATTATCATTTTTTATGTTTTCCTCATCTCATGGAAACTCCTTGATTTCAACAAAACTCCTTGGTTTTATGATATTTCCCTAAAATCATGAAAACATAATAAAATTAGGAAAAATACCATGGGACCGGCCCCTTGGCCGGCCAGCCATGCCTTGTCATAACCGGTCCCACACTTTATGATTCCTTCATTATTTTATTATTTTTCCTTCATATTTTCTTCATATTTTCTCAAAATGTTGCTCAAACGCACACCAGAAAATATCAAAATTCTCATAACTGAGATACGAACACTTTGGTGACGTGAGCATGTTACCTTGACCAGTCTGTGGTTGGCTCTTTGGCTTGCAAGAGGCAGGTCCCATGTATTTTAACAATTTTGACCTAATTTGCGCAATTTCACGTATTAGGTCCAAAACTCTTCCAAACAACTTGGAACTTCATAAGAGGATCAATATTCGATCCCGTGACTACCCAGGGCTGGTTTCATGACCCCTTGGTCGGTCCCTCACATCTTCATAATTAGTTAGGTTTTATTACCTAAGGTTCAGACGAGCATTATTTTAATAAATGATTAAACCAGCATTTAATCATCCTTTCATCAAATCAACTGGTCTTCAGGAGACCTTAATATTTGCTCACGTGAGCATCTGGGCACTACATGGTTGATCCATAATCCCATGTAGCCGGTCCCTCCTTCGCTCCGTGGTTAATTTTCAATAAACCATCAGTTAATCATCAATTGATCAAATTAGGGTTTTGAGTCCAAGGTTCATAATTCCATATTCAAACGCTAATAATTTTACGTTGATCCCGTGATCAACATTTTGTTTATCATACTCGGTTCAATTGCCAGTATCTTATTTGGTCATGCTACCAATAATTCATCGAATGAGCAACATTTGCTCAGATGAGCAATATTTGCTCAAACCAAGGAATACTGGTTCAACTATCAATATTCAACAATTCATCAAATGAGCAATATTTGCTCATGTTAGCTTATTCACGCATTATGTCTCAACAGACATGTTCAATTCATGAGTCTCAGAACATTTCCAAATCACGTTCGACTCAACAAAACAAGGACTCATCGTCCCATGAAGTCATGAAGTCGAAAGAATCGACTAACTAAATACACGTACGCCTGCAGACTTCACAATCACACGAGACATCAATCGTGTTACATGGGGGATATTAACTAGGGTTTTGGTCTGGCGGTCTACGGCACGTGTGTTCATACACACGATGATAATGTGAGCAAGTCGTGCAATCAGTTGAAGGAGTTAACAAAGTAGTGGATGGAAAATCAACCAAGTCTCCGCACGTTGAGCAACTGGTTTTAACACGATTTCCACTTCCCCATTCTTTAATTCCATCAACTGTCACACTTCATGAGATCATGGTGTTTTCAATTCCTGCAATATAAATAAATCTTTGAATCATGATTGAAACAAGGATAATCTCACGTCAAACAGACAACACGAGATTAACAATCCAACTCTCAACATAGCAAATTCAATCATTCAGAACTTATCTTATTTTCAGAATACACAACACACCTACAATCTTCGATCACCATTGATCTCACACATTTTTCAGCTTCCCTCCTACAGACCGACCCATCATCTCTTGTGACCGAATGTCAAGAAAGAACCATGGAAAGTCCTCGTTACTGCCGCATCCACAGGTTCGTCAATCATCCCACAAGCGACTGTGCAGTTTTGAAGCACATTTTCAAAGAGAATGTTGATCCACAATAGCTTCAACTGGGGACTGAAGGATTACACAAGAATCCTCTCCCGGTCAGAACCTTTACACTCTCTGAACAACCTATCAAAAAAGGTGGTTCAATCCTTGGTCGAACGTGAATTCCTCTATCTGTCGAAGGCACAAAGGAGAGACATGTTCACAACACTGAACTACATCGTGTCAAGAAGTCCATTAGGAAATAATTCCGAGCCTCCACCACGAGACCAAGAGATGTGCGATCGGGGACCGCTACCACGGTCGGAAGAAACGAATTTGGAAGAACGTTGATCGATGCCGGCACCGCCATCAACAACATTCCACTCGAAAACCATCGGATCCATATGCATCACTCGACAAGAAGCTACTCATGTTCCCATCTCAATCAGAGACCTTGAAGGAGTGCTCGGAAATACTTATGGCTACATCACTCTCAAAGTGAACATAAGTTCAACCTAGACAGAAACCAAGTTTCACATAATCAGGAAGATCCAGGATATGACATGTCCTTAAGACGAGCGCGGATCCACGCTGAAAAGATGGGTACTTACAAAGCGCCTTTTGTTACACATCTTTCCAACGAAGAAAGTTCTGATCCAGAAGATTTGACGAACATTCCATCATCAGAGTACTTTGAGGAATTTTAAACTTTAACGAGGTTAAAGAAAGAACCTGTAATAGATGCATAGACATTCATCAAGAGGTTCCGCACTCAGGCAAGTCTTATTCCATGTATATGTCCTTTATTTCCCCACATGCTATTCTAGCATGGGGACATAATTATGCTAGCAACTCTATAAGACGTTATAAATGGTAGCTTCACCGCATTAGTATTTAACCAAGTGGTTGAATCTGACGTTTCTCCGAATCAAGCAATGAAACATTCATTACTGATGTCCAAACATGGCAAAGAACACTTTGGGCGTTTCTCCTGCAAGTCCATGTGTTCCACAAAATCATAAAGCTCTGATGTCTGCACAAGTGTCGAATCCCACTACAACAACGAAAGGGATGCTGAATCAACAGAAGATACTCCAGGGCCGAGATGATCAAACCCCTAAGACATTCGATGCTTAAGGAATATACTCTTCAACGCTCAAGCATCTAAGAAGCCATCAAATTGTACTCCCAATCAAAGAGTACAACACAAATATCTCGACGATGACACATTAATTCAACACCAGCACGATCAAAGTGTAACTAAACTACAATCGATAAGTCTTCATTATCCCATGATAAGACTTCGAAGCATATGCAACATCATTCATACATGGATGGCACTAACTCCTTCAACATACACTCGGGAAACCCGAGGTGATTCCATGAAACTTCATCAACGAGATTTCTCTACATCACAAGCCCCTGCATGATTGAGGAACTTTCTCTCTTCACCAATCACATCCAGTATGAAAAATGCTGATGTTATCTACCGCAACAACATCGACTCACTGACAAAGCCAGTTCCTGGTAAAGTTATGCTTTCAGGAGCATTCATGTTGAACTCTCAGTACACCTTCATCTTAGCGACGCTCAACTCATCAACTAGTTAGTGAATGTAAAAGGCTCACTGGATGAAGGAGCAAAGATTATATCTATAATCATGGTTCTAGCCTTTTCGGTCTTTGGAGCAACTTCAACCATGGTATCGTCATCAACAATAATCTCTATAGGAACACCATCCATGATTTCAGCATCGAAAAGGATCTCTGGAGCGTAATCATTCATGGTCTCAGCACCAACAACGGTCTCATGAGCAACATCCTCAGGGCTTCATCAACTAATCATTCTCTGAAGTGTTACACATGAAGCGGACTTTTCTAAGAACCGATGATTCATATCAAGATGTGTAGACCTGATAACATGCTCACATGAAAGTCTTCCCAAAGCCGGCACGACCGTGGTGGGCATAATCCAAAGTCTTCTACAAGATGTTCTCGTCACCTCTACAAATGAGATACAACACACTTCAGGCCATGGGTTTGCAAAAACGTACCAATGGGTGAGGAATGAGACAATGCTTCCTCAACGAAAGATGTTCGTATATGTTTCTTCTACAACATACCAAAAGGAAGCATTAATCGGACATACGAGCTGAAAGATATGGCCTTTACAAACAGATTTATGAAATCTGAAAATTCTGTACGGGATTACAAATCACAAATGTGCACACTTCGTTGGCTGACCTCTACAACTCCGAATTGAGTGATTCTTTTCTCATGTGACAACTCAGTCTCTTAGCTTCAAAAGTTGGGGTCAAGCATCAGATTCCGACGTCGTATGAGGTTCCTACAGCTTCTTGAGCATACAACATGCTAGCAGCAATTCTTAGACGGGATTCATAACTTCCACAGTCGATCAGTGTCCACCGGGTCTTTTCGCTAAGTCCCTCATCAAGGTACCTCCAACTTCGACCACCTGGGTCTTTACATCAAGTTTTCTACCCGAATCCTCTATCTAGGTCCTGCCAGAAGAAGGGAAAATGAAAAAGAGAGATTCAACAAAATACTGGGGACTGACGGTCCACTGATCATGACGATCAATTTCACAGTCCAACACTCGTGGTTCCGGGCTCTCCAGTGATAGTCAATCATCGCAAAAGGAATGCGACCACCGGGACATGCCACCATGGTCATTACATCATCCTCTCTTGATCGCTTTCGTAAGCGTCAAAAATAATTTCACTTTCTTACTCACTAAATATGAATGAAGTACAAGGTAAGGAAGAGTTCGTATCCACAGAGAGGCAATTGTTGTTATGCAATTTTCAGTTTCTAAGGTAACCAAGGGGGGATGTTTGTTGTTTTAGCGAAATATTAAAGTAAAAATAAAATAAAGCAAAGCAAAGCAAATAATTGGAACAATCAATAGGGAGAAGATATTGGTCACGGGATAGTATCATTCACAAACATGTATTTTCATCAATGATTATAATTGTTAATTTAATCTCTCATTTACTAATAGTCCTAGGATACCTTGATCGCAAGTATATCCTGCTAATTCCCTGTTTTCATCACAACCACATTAAAAGATGCATATGTGAATTCTTCCTAGAAAGCAACCTAAAGTGTAAAAGCACAATTAGATTTAACTCCCTAAAAGCAATAAGTTCTATGGAATAAGACTAATCAATGCAAACGAATGTGTAAAAGCACTAATCGTTTTAACAAAAGTTATGATTCACTTGTGACTAGTAGGATATATCACTACAAGCACTACCCACAATTGTGCTACTTAGAATCAAGGATAAACAACTTTTTCGTATTGAAAACCCTAATATAGCTCTAGAGATGAATGTAAATCGGATTGATTCCGGATTCAACCAAACAAACTATCAAATCATATAACACTATTAATTGTGAATCACAAACAATAAAATATTGAGACAAAACTAATTCATTGAATCATATAACATATTGAGAAATCAACTTTATCCCATAACCAATAATATTTGTTTAGCTACTCATAGCTATGGAGTTCATCATAAAAATATTAATTGAAAAGAAAAAGATGAACAAAAGCAAACCCTAGAAGCGTAAACAAAAACGACTCTCCAAAGTTCCAAGAATAATATGTGTTTCTCCAAAAGTTGTAGAAGACTTTCCCTTTTATAGCTTTTCTCCAACTTCTAAAATTAGGTCTTCATAGCCCAAAGCCCATGTATGTGCAAATACCCATGTGAAAATATGACCCAAAATAGGTCGCCGGAAATATGGTATTATGGCCGGAAATCGGCCGGAATCCGGCACCGGAAAGTATCTCAGGTGACCGAAAAAGTCCACCCGGTCACCGGTCAACGATTCAAATCGGCCAGGTCAACTCAGTCAAGTCACTGAGTCAAACCGGGTCAAACACCGAGTCGGATGACTCAACTCAGAAGTCGACCGATTCGTGGTCCGAGTGGAAACCGAGTTAGGGTCGATTGCCGAGGCCAAAGCTTGAGCTATTGCGGTCTTGCACAGTCGTTAGTCATGCACCATCATTGCGTCGCATTGCTTCACCGCCGGACCATGATGGCTCTGCTTCATCCTTCAAGCTACTGCAATTCCATTCTGCCAACACCAGTCTTTTCCATTTTAGGCTCTCAATCACCACCAACTTCACTGCAATTTCAGCTTCATTTCCATTTGCAGCAGCACTCCACTCCAGCAACCTAGCCATTCCAGCTGCATCATACCTCCAGCATCTACATCTCCTGCAAACCCAGCTCATTCTCAACTCACCATTTTCACTGAAATGACCTAACTCCTTCCAACAAACACACTTCAATTCATTCCCTGTAGAGCAATACACCAAATTCGCATACAGAAGCTTCCTATTTTAACTGAAATCCCGCTCAGTTCAGCTCTCGTAAACACCCATCAATCTCAGAACCCTTTGCATACATTTCAACCACCACCCGCAACAGCTCACAACATTTCCACCTGTAGCTTCAAATCAACTACCATCAGTTGCAAGCCTGCAATTTCACCATTCATCTCTTGTCTCTGCAACATAACACGGCACCACTAGCTCATGCTCATATGCAATGTCATCATTTCTCGCTTCTTTCTCTGATCTCTTGCTTTCAACAATTCCTAGTCTCAGTCCCTCGCCAACTGCAGCACCATCTCAAGCTGCACCTGAACTGCACTTGGTACCTGAACCTTCATCTAAACCATCACTTCCACCTGCCATTACTTGCAACTGCCATTTGCATCTTCAATCACCAACATCATTCTAGCTCAGGCATTGTAAATCTCATTCACGCATCATCTGTAGCTTCTTTGTCTCCATAACCTGCACACAGACTCAAGCCAATAACCATATCACCTTCTCAGCAGCACTGACTCCTCTTCCACAGGCAAACAACAACTCCATCTCTACCAGAACACTTAAATCCCATCCATGGCAACACACAACACCCTGCGAACTCCATTCCAGCACTGTTGACTGCAACCATCCACCAAAACTAATTCACCTAACCATCTGCAGCTTCATTATCTCAGGTCACCATTGCAGCTTAGTTCTCTCCTGTAACTTCTGGCAGAACCCACGACCTGTAATGCCTCAACTGCAACAACTCCAGACTAGACTCCATTTCCTCCGAACACAGCCCATCTTTTGTTCAAACTCCTCCTTGAACTGCACCTACAACTTCACAGCATCACCAATTCCCTTTTTCCTCCTTTCCCTGAACCACCAACAACTGAATCCAGCTGAACACCAGCTTGCCTCATCCACAAACACCATTCTCATTTCAACCAGCACTTCTTAAACATCAACTCGTCAGCTGTATCTCAGATTCACCTTTGCTCTGCGCCACCAACAAAGGCTAGCTGACTGCATCTCAAATCTGAGCCATGAACCTCCCATTCCACCCCATGACAGAATCATCATCTCTGTGACATCAAGACCATTTCCAAATCTGAGAGCACCCAAAAACCTATTTAGCTCACGGCAGCAACCATCTTATCTTCCCTTTGTAATTCATCTTCTCCGATTTGATGGCAGCATCATTTATACCAAAACCCTAGCTCCTGAGATCCCAAATTTCAAATCCAATTCCTTAAAATTCCACAGCCACAGTTCAGTCTTCTGCCAATTAGTTTGTACCCAATGTCCATCTCCCTCTTGACTTCAAAATCCCAGCAATCTCACTAATAAACCCTAGCTCAATTTGGTTTCAAATCATCCCCAGAACCCTCGACTTCATCTCTCAAAATCGAATCCGAGATTAACCCTTTATTCATCACCATTTCTTCTCTCTGTCTTACAAATTATCTCAACACCCCTTTCGTCTCTCAATTTCTATGAATTTCTCGATCTCAACAGCATCGATTTTACTTTCTTCTCTTCGTTTCAACAGCAACAGCCTCTGCTTTTCTCACTTTCAGGTGGAGCAGAATGATAAAATAATTGAGAAAGAAAACTCTCTTCTCGATTTAGGGTTGGATAGATTTGGGGCAGGATATTGGTACTCGGGCACTTCTGATAAAGGTTAACCAAGTTTCTAGCCCCTTATCCTCAGCTGATCTGTCTTTAGCACTCCTCCAAAAGAGAGATGCCCCTTAACCTTGGCTCAGCTCCCAATAGCATGTGAAATGACAATTACACCTTTTTGACTCAATTTGAATGATTTCCGCTTCTTTTCCTCCGTGCGACTCCAGAGTACCTAATAACTCAAAAACACGCGTAAAGTACATAATTCACAAGAAAAATATCAAAGAAAGCGTAACTACTAGATAGTAAATTAGGTGTTTTAGACACCTATCAGATTCCCCCACACTTAGACTTTGTTAGTCCTCGAGCAAATCAAACAAAACAAAACTTATTCTAAAGAATACATACAACTCCGTGTCGTCGAGGCTACGGTTACTCTTAGCATAAATAACAAGCCTTTAAACCCCTAGGTGTCCCTAGTGGACGAGTTATAGTCTCGTGAGGGTTTACTAGAGATATACCCATAAAACCTATTTTTGCAACTTACTAGTTCTCCAAAATGATAGCATCCAACGCGCTAAGAAGACATAGAAATTCTGCACACTAGTCATAAGAAGTTAGACACATAAATGAACACAATCTCATCCTTAAAAGTTGAGAGAGAAATAACCATCCCTTATCGAAAGAAATTCGGGTTCGGAGTGATCAAAAGTCTCGACTCTGCCTCACAAGAAAGGGTTTTATGAAGTTGCTCTCAATAATAAACAGCTTTTTATGGGTCACACATGTGTCCAGGTAGGAATGAAGAGAGAATCTTGTGACACGTTGAATGGTAGGAAGGCAAAAACCCTCCGAATTGTTTTGAAAACCCATTTTTCTGACGATCTCTTCGAAAGGAAATCAACCACTTAACGAAGGTGGGAATATGCTTACTTACCTCGTTATCCGTTCGGCGTGCAGCAAGCACCACTCTCTCAGCATCCATAGAAACGTCTTCGGTCTTCTATCGATGTCTTCATCTTCCTCTTCGGTCTTCAACTCTTGATGATAACTCTTGAACTTCGTAGAATCTCGACAATATGATTCTTTCCCTCAAAATCCTTGTCGCTTGAAACTTCATTATAGGTATTCCTTCTTTCCATTGGCTTTATTAAAAGAATACAAAACTAAAAACGAACTATACAAACCCAAAATATATATATATATTTTTATTTTTATTTTTTTGATCATAAAAAATAAAACAAATACAAAATAAAAACGAAATAAAACAATAAAACTAGTAATGAACCTAAAAATTTTCTCTTGTCTTTTTTTTTTTATCAATTTTTTTTCATTTTCTTTTATTCATTTTTTTTTATTATTTTTTTTATGAGACAAGAGAAATAAACACAAACTGAAAATACAAAATGCAAGTACAAAGGCCATGGTGTAAGTACTTTACCGCTTGATTATTCACAACTTATATGTCTTGATATCATAAACTTCTCGAACTCTCATCCTTGATAATTTTCACTCTTGTACAATAGTCTTCAACTTGTAAAATTCTCGCTCCTTGTTTTGTTGCTTTACTTGAATCGAAATTTGCTCGATTAAATAAGTTGCTTGTAAACCTCGAACGTGTTCAACTTCCCTTCAAATTTTGTGATGCTCCTCTTGTTAATGATGATGGTGTTTCTATGGACCTGTTGGTGTAGAGAGATAAGGTGGATGGTGCTAACTGCGAACAAGATTACAAGTGGTATGTAAGTTAGCAATTCGATGTCACCAACATGGTTGATAATAATAGCACTCAAGAGATCAAAATAGTGCTTCTATGGTGGGAGGTTGGGCAGCTCACCATTCTGCCCGGAGTTTACGTACGGTGACACACACTCTAAAAGCACAAGTTTAGACAGGTACAAAGAATTGAAGGTTGGTGCCTCACATTATGTAACATGGGTAGTCTCCACTATAGGGGATCACTGCTCTAATACCGAATTCGATCTGCACCTTATTTGCCATTTGGCATGGTTAAATCCAACTTTAACTCTCATACAATTAAGAAACCCGATCATGTTCTCTGTCATCTCTAAGTTCAGTCACTCTTATGAGATTCTCGATGTAATCTTAGCGACATGTATACTATGTGACTCTAAACTAACTACAAGTTGGAGTTTTCTTATTCACTAGTTTACACAAAAGTTGAAAATTTCAAAAATTTACAACGCAAATGCTTAACCACTCCCCCACACTTAAACTTTACATTGTCCTCAATGTAAATTGAATCGTCCAAAGTAAGTCAAGGTGGGAAATTCTAACAAGAAATCAGAAAAAAAAAAAAAAAAAAACAAGACACGAAAAAGCTAAAAACAAGACAAGAAATAAACACAAGACAAGAAATACTCATCCGATGGGTTGCCTCCCATTTAGCGCTTGGTTTAAAGTCGTCGGCCCGACTATCTCCTTGCTTCCTATGACTCCTCTAGAGGGAGAAAATCCACAAAGTTAACTCCTTCCACCACTTCGGAAGTGAAATTCTCATAATATGGTTTCAACCGGTGCCCATTAACTTTAAGTTCTTTCCCTGTAGCTATGCTAAGAATTTCCACTGCACCATGAGAAAACACATTAGTAACAATAAAAGGTCCGATCCATCGTGACCTTAATTTAGGAAATAAATGCAAGCGAGAATTAAACAAAAGCACTCTACGCCCAATGCAAAATTGTTTCCTAGAAATCATGTTATCATGAAATACTTTCGTCTTTTCCTTATAAATGCGTGAACTTTCAAATGCATCATTGCGAAGCTCCTCTAGCTCTTGGAGTTGTAACTTCCTTTGCTTTCCAGCCCCATCCATCTCCATGTTGCATTGTTTAATAGCCCAAAACGCCTTATGCTCAATTTCAACGAGTAAATGACAAGGTTTACCATACACAAGCCTAAAGGGAGATATCCCTATAGGTGTCTTGTATGCGGTTCTATAAGCCCACAAAGCATCATTAAGTCGCATGCTCCAATCCTTCCTTGTTGGGTTCACCGTCTTTTCTAGAATAGATTTCACCTCCCGATTGGACACCTCGGCTTGTCCATTGGTTTGGGGATGATAAGGTGTTGCAATCTTGTGCGACACATTGTACTTTGTCAACAAGCTTTGCAAAATCCTATTTTTGAAGTGAGAACCCCCATCGCTAATTATGTCTCTTGGAATTCCAAACCTTGCAAAAATATTAGCTTGCACAAAATCTGAAACCACTTTAGAATCATTAGTTGGGGTGGCTTTAGCTTCCACCCATTTCGAGACATAATCAACCGCAAGTAAGATATAAAAATTCCCATGGAAGTTGACAAAAGGCCCCATAAAATCAATACCCCATACATCAAAAACTTCAATAAATTGAATAAAAGTTTGTGGCATTTGATTTCGGGCACCTAGATTCTTAGGTTCTTTTACACCTATCACAAGTTGTAAAAAATATATGTGCATCCTTAAACAAAGTTGGCCAATAGAAACCACTTTCAAGTACCTTGTGAGCGGTTCTCTTACTCCCAAAATGTCCTCCGCAAGCATAGGAGTGACAAAAAGACAAGATAGAATTAAATTGATTCGGGAACGCACCTTCGTATTACTTGGTCACTACCATGTTTCCATAAGTATGGATCATCCCATATGTATTGGTTCCCTAACTTCTTAAGTTTGTTCCTCTCAAAGACGAGACAAGTTACGTGGGATTTGTTTAGAAACTAAGTAATTGACAATATCGGCATACCATGGTTCTCCAAAGGAAATTGAGAATAGTTGCTCATCCAGGAAACTTTCACGCAATGGGATAGTCTCCTTGTCCACGACAAGTAGGCTCAAGTGATCCGCAACGGTGTTCTCAATTCCTTTCTTGTCCTTGATTTCAATATCAAACTCTTGCAAGAGTAAAATCCACCGTATGAGCCTCGGTTTCGCCTCTTTCTTTGTAAGCAAGTACTTAAGCGCTGCATGATCAGAAAAGACAACAACTTTTGTACCAATTAGATAAGAGCGAAACTTTTCTAAAGCAAAAACAATGGCTAATAACTCTTTTTCAGTGGTTGTGTAGTTTTGTTGGGCCTCATTTAACGTTCTAGAAGCATAATAAATAGCATGAGGAAGCTTCCCCACACGTTGCCCAAGCACCGCACCAACCGCATAGTCACTTGCATCACACATGAGCTCAAAAGGTTTGCTCCAATCCGGTGGTTTAATGATAGGGGATGAAATCAAAAGTTCTTTCAAACGATTGAATGCCACCATACATTTTTCATCAAAGTTAAAAACCACATCTTTTTGCAATAAATTACATAGTGGTGATGCTATCTTGAAAAAATCCTTGATGAATCTACGATAGAAACCTGCATGACCAAGAAAAGAACGTATCTCCCTCACCGTAGTGGGAGGGGTTAGAGCACGAATAAGGTCTATCTTAGATTTATCGACTTCCAAGCCTTTAAAAGATATTAAATGGCCTAAAACTATGCCATGAGTTACCATGAAATGGCACTTCTCCCAATTCAGCACAAGATTTGTTTCAACACATCGTTCAAGGATTAGAGACAAATTGTTCAAGCAAAGGTCAAATGAATCACCAAAGACACTAAAGTCATCCATGAACACTTCCATTATGTTTTCAACATATTCCGAAAAGATACTTACCATACACCTTTGAAAGGTAGCTGGATCATTGCATAAGCCAAAAGGCATCCTTCTATAAGCAAAAGTACCGAAAGGACAAGTGAAAGTGGGTTTCTCTTGATCCTATGGCGCTATCACAATCTGATTATAACCTGAATAGCCATCAAGGAAGCAATAGTAAGAGTGTCCGGCTAAACGTTCAAGCATTTGATCAATAAAAGGCAATGGAAAGTGATCTTTTCTAGTGGTGTCATTCGATTTTCTATAATCAATACAAACCCTCCAACCGGTTTGCACACGAGTTGGGACAAGTTCATTCTTATCATTCTCCACCACTTTCACACCTGATTTCTTTGGTACTACTTGTACCGGGCTCACCCACTTGCTATCGGATATGGGGTAGATAACACCCACTTCCAAAAGCTTGAGTATCTCCTTTTTCACAACTTCCATCATGGGAGGGTTCAAACGACGTTGCGCTTCCCTTGTAGGCTTTGCATCATCCTCCAAACGAATTTTGTGCATACAAACGACGGGGATTATACCCTTGATATCGGCGATTGTCCATCCTATGGCCGTCTTGTACTTCCTTAGCACCCTTAGAAGTTTTTGCTCCTGTAAATCACTAAGCTCATTAGAAAAAATCACCGGTAACTCTTCATTATCACCCAAGTACAAGTACTTTAGGTGATCGGGAAGAGGTTTCAATTCTAACTTTGGAGATTTAACAATTGAAGGTACAAGCTTTTCATCATTTTGCATGGTAAAGAAATAAAAGAGATATTATGAGTTTTCGGGCATCCTTGTAGTGAATTAAGATCACCAAGGGCTTCCTTGACTTCATTACCACACTCTACACCGTTATCCATGGATGTAGTTAACACGGTTTCCAAAGCATCATCACCATTTAATTCAAACATTTGTTGTGCCAATGTATCCATAACATCAATGGAGAAACAAGAGTGGACATCACTAGGATATCTCATCGTCTCGAAAATGTTGAAACGTATTGTTTCTCCATCAAACTCCATGGTCAACGTTCCCTTGTCCACATCAATAATGGTTTTTGCCGTTTTCATGAAAGGACGCCCAAGTAGCAATGGAAGAGACGAGTCCGGTGAACCTTCATCCATCTCTAACACACAAAAGTCAGCTGGAAATACAAGTTGATTAACCTGCACAAGAACATCCTCAACAATACCCATTGGGTAGACATTAGAGCGATCGGATAATTGCAATACAATTTCAGCCTTTTTAAGAGGACCAAGATCAAGTGAATTATACATTGACGCGGGCATAACATTAACGGATGCACCTAAATCCAACATAGCTTTGTTAAATGTTGTGTTACCAATTGTGACGGGAATGTCAAAACTACCGGGATCCTTGCACTTAAGTGGGAGTTTGTGTTGTAAGATTGACGAAGCATTCTCCCCCACACTAAGCACTTCATTACCTTTGAGCCTTTGCTTATTGGTACACAAGTCCTTCAACACCTTTGCATACTTTGGAACTTGCTTAATAGCATCAATGAGTGGTATGTTCACGTGAATCTTTTTAAGAACGTCTAAAATCTCCTTTTCTAATTCTGCCTTCTTAGAACTTGCAAATCTGCGAGGAAAAGGTAAAGGAGAAACATAAGTAGAAACTGGAGTTTTAGAGTTAGGAATAGGTACCTCAGAAGTTTGGGGAGAATCCTCATTCTTCTCCTCCAAAACAGGTTCCTTTGGTGTTTCCACCTTGCCCGAATCAGTTTCTCCAGACTTCTCAGCATGAAGATCAGTACCGCCAGCCTTCTCATTTTGAATACGCGCCAACCTTGTGAAGACATTCTCTTTCGGAATCCCCTGATTTCAAGCAAGAATTACTCTTAGAAAGATTCACCCTGGAGAAATAAAGGAACCAACGGGAAGAGATTTAAATACCTGCATATTGGAGGAATTGAGGATCACCGAACCACATGCCTGCCTCTTGGATCTCTCTCCTGCTTGGGGACTACAATCCTCGGCTCTCCGGTCCGTTTGGATGGAAGTGGATTCAACCGGAAATGCTTTTCAAAACGTCGAAGATGGTTCACCACGAAACCTGTCACAACACTCTCCGAGAATTCCTGGAAAATCAACAGTTGCCTGCTCCAAAATTCCTTGTACTTATCGGTTACCACTGGGTTTCTCCCAATAGGCCAGAAGGGAAGGCTCACCCGTTCTAAAAACGCGCCAGCATTGAGAATATTCGGGAGAGACTCTTTCGAAACCCTTGGCGAACGAATAAATGGGACACCCTGATCAAATCCCATTTGGCGAGCAGCCCTGTCAATATTGTACGGAGTCACAGAAAATTCTCCGTTGAATAAATACGGGACATATCCTGGAATACAGCTTCGTAGGTAAATAAGTTCTCCAAACTTCACCGTCTCAGCATCGGTACACAACACAGCATCAGGACCGTCAGAAGCGATAGCAAAAGTCTTTGGCTGAACAATGGAAGGGTGGATTGGCCCTCATGGACGGAAATCAACAGAAGACACATTGTCAAATGTGTCCACAAGTTTTGCGCCTGTTCTGGGACGCCTCTTATTCCAGTGGAGTATTCTCGAGCCACCATACAAGTTGGTGAGCAAATTTGCAGGAGTATGAGCATATCTTTTGAAGTGTTCCCATAAGAATGCCTGAAGAAAAGCGAAGTGAACGTACGACTCCACCTTATTGTACCCGTTAGAAACATGCATGTCCATTGCTAAAGCGTCCAGATGAGAATATAGTGATCCAAGGAACAATGCGCCTAGAGGAAGGACCTAACCCTTCGCCTTGACTTTATAGCGATCTTAACGAGGTCACTCCTAATGGTCTTCTTTCCAGAAACGTCATCGAATATGTCTCTGGATAACCATAAAGACAGGAACGCAATCACGCTGAGCTCATTTTCCAACTCTTGATCCGGCTCTGGGTCTGCAGGAGACCACTCCGACACCCACCAGGTGTAAAAGCATCTCGTATCTTTTTTTCTCCTCCTTGTCCAGATTGTCGAATTCCGCCACCTTTTGAAGTATAGCATCATAGTTACGTTGCTCCGTATCAGAGAGATCGTAAGAAAGACTTCCGGCAACAGGCAGGTTCATTAATGAAGCTACACTCTCCAGGGTAATAGTCATCTCTCCCCATCTAGATATGGTTGTATGAGTAGAAATACGCCACCGAGAAATGAAGGTAATCAAACCCGCATCGTCTTTCTTAATTTCAAGAAGCGGCAGATGCCATGACCGCATTGAGGATTTGCTTATTTGAAAGAAAATTATCTTTAATGCCCTTATTACTCAACATGCGTCTCATCCATCCTTCATAAGAACCCAGTGGAGTATGGCAAATCTTGAAGTCAATAGGGGAAGGCGGATATTCATTTCTCCGGAGGCAAAATCTCATCACAAGTGCTGAAGAAGAAAATGGATCAGCATCCATATTTTCTGAATCGGAAAGCAGGACTGTCTTATGAGAAGGATGTCTTCTAATACTTGGAAAAGGCGAGGTAAACAACTCATCATCGATGTTCAGCATATCTTTGAAGCCGTCAACACTTACTGGCTTGGAAACAGCATTATCTCCAGAAGACATCTCAACAGGAGTTCTTTTCTTCATTCCACAATGAAAATAGGAGTTAGAACTTGTATGAAAAACGCATGGGGCATGTAGCCACGCATGACAAGACACAACCCACGTTGAAATACACAAAAGCTGGGATTGGGTCCAAGCACCGATATCATTCAAGTCTGGTATTGGTTTCAAGTCCGGTACAAGTTTCGGTCACAGTAATGGTTTCAAGTCCGAGTTTACAAGTTTCGATCTGGTATTGGTTTCAAGTCCGTACAAGTTTGATCTGGTATTGGTTTCAAGTCGGTACAAGTTTCGATCAGTATTGGTTTCAAGTCGGTACAAGTTTGATCAGTATTGGTTTCAAGTCCGGTACAAGTTTCAAGTCGGTATTGGTTTCAAATCAGTCAGGCATATGTGGGTGGGACCCACGTTCGGATCAAACGCACAAGGTGGGACTACATTCACGGGCATGTATTACAACACGGTTTTTCTCATGATCATGGGAATTATTTTTACGAAATCCAAGCCAAAGTCTCTTCCTAAGCTACAATCTAAGAAGCTAGTTTTGCATGCAATGGTGGAAAGAAGCAAAAACAACATGGTCATGGATTCACGGGTTGTTTCACTAAGCAATTCTAGAAAATATTGACGTATCAACCTTGGTGGAAAAACTAAGCATATACATGTCTTACAAAAAGGTGTTTACCTAACAAACTAGGGTTTTACCTTTGAAAAAAAAAAAAAAGGGGGGCTACCTCGGGGACGAACGGACAGAGGCGCGCACGGCGGCAACTCCGGCAGCAACTCCAGCAGCAACGGCGGCGATTGGCGACGGCAGTGAAGACCCGGACGGAGCTGCTCGACAAAAAAAAACTCATGAGAAAAGGAAAAGGGTTTTGGTCTCTTTTATAGACAAAAAATTAAAAGAATCCCAATAGAACAAGGATACCTCTTTTGGATTCCTTTTCTGATTCAAATACCCAAAGAAAGAAATCGGTCCCACCAAAGGACTCCATACAAGCACTATGGCGTGGGCAACTGGCGGACGGTCAATACTCTTCTGGGTAAACTTCCTTTATCCTGTGTTTCTCACATATGTATGCCACCATCTCATGCCTACCACACAATAGTGTAACCATTATGTGCTAGGCAGGGGACTTAATGTTGATGGTGGGTTTTCGTTTAAGGTTAAAATTGTAAAAAGCGGAAAAAATTATGCGGCGACATCTTGTAAAAGATAAAGCCATTTATAAGTGTTGGATACTCCCTCACTTAATTCACCAAGAATGGAGCATGTGGCAACAATCCCATTACGTGAATACATGAAATTCCTCCAGGTTGGAGCATGTGGCAACAATCCCATCCTGTGAATTTCTAATCAGCCTTGTATTTCCGTACTCATTATCGGTGTGGCATGACGGTAGAGTGTTACTCTTACGAGTAACACGAACCTCAAGCACTATAATGAAACCATGTACGAAATACCCGTACATCTTTGACTCTCGGTGTGTTATACTAGCCCGATTGAGCCCTCTCGGTGTGTTATACTAGCCTCCGATTGAGCATCCGGATTGACCGTATCGGTCGGATATGATCGTGATCATCCAACTCCACAAGCATGATTGGATGACCCGAGATCAATTCCATCACCCCCAAGCGGTATGGAATATCCACTGTAGAACCAATGCGGAACCCGCACGATCGACCATTGGCCTAGCTTGCCAAAAACGTTCATACCAAGCATTATGGACGGAAAACCTAAATTAGGGTTTGCGGCATATTACATGTGTCGCAAAACAGTCTCAACCATCCATCTTCGCAGGTATAGATGGAGGGTGTAGATGTAGATTCAAAGGGCCCAGATCATGTCAACACGATCACCGCGGGCCCGCCTACACACTTGACTAATCGGTCAAGACCAACCATGTTTGGTCGTGACAAAATCGTCGCCCAAACAAGAGAAGACGCACGGCTTTGAAACCCAAAATTAGGGTTTTGAGCATCACGAGCGTCCATCTTCTCCGGCATGAATGGAGGGTTCAGGATTAGATTAAGCAGGTCCGGTCATACCAGCATGACCACCGTGGACCCATCTATTCCCTAACCCGATCGGCCAAGGCATATCATGCCTGGCTAATCCAAAACGCACGCTCAAACTAGCGTGGTCACACCTCCCAAACCGCAAACTGATCTCGACCACTCAACTCGCAGGGACGATTTGGATGGCTCGAGATCACGTTTTAATGGGATATTCAGGTATAGGCGTGAACATCAGCCTACCACCTTCACACCATGCCAATCGGCCAAGACCGACCAAGATTGTTCGTCTTGGAACGTGCGCTTGAAGAGGGCGTGACGTGCGGCCCTTGCGGCACTAGTTTTTTGTCGCAAATCGATCTCGACCACTCGATTTCATAGGATGAATTGAGTAACCCGGATCATACTTTCATGAGGTAATGGGGTATAGGCGCCTACACCATCATGCTATCTACACGCATGTATGGTCGGTTAGGCCAAAGTTGTATCCCATGCTTGGTTTTGACCAAGCTGAAGAGTGATGCCTACGCACCTCTTCAAAACCCTAACTTCATCAACGGTCGCGAGATGAGTGTCTCAAAGACCATCTCATCCGTCCAACTTCACCGACTTGGTTATCTGACCACAGTCGGGGAGTTAATTGGTTAGTAAGGTGTCATTACCCATCACTTTACCACACTATGATGCAGTACCTGCATAAAATACACACGATACTTCACAAGTATCGACTTCCTGAATAACGCAGTTATTCAATTTAGCATTACGTGCTATCTTTCGTGGATTCACGATCCACACATTCCAGACATCAATCATGTCACAAGGCGGGGGATACATGCTTTGGGGTATTGGTCGGCGGTTTCGGCGTGCGGCGTGCAACGCGCCATCACAAGAATGTGTTAGGAAGTCATGGACGGTTAGAGATGAACAGGAGAAGTGGGCAAGGCTGGTCGTGTATCACCAACGCACAACTCCACTACTCCATCACTCCACTTCCTCCACTTCCCACGAGAGACGTGAATAAGACTCAATGACTTGTATAAATAGGTTCTCCGCCCTATTTCCAAACAACGAGAGAGAGAAAAACAACAAGAAAATACTAGAGAGCACCTTACACTAATCGTAAGCTTGTTCACTTTCTGTTACAAGTCATAAGCAAGTCTACACCTTCACATTCTCAACACCTTCTTCGCTTCCCTCCCTAAGATCAACCCCATCTCCTTCACTTTGTGACCGAAATAAGTCTGGAACGACCATTTCTTGGTTTAGGCCGGACTTGCACAGATTGATCTCTCGAATCTACAAGCACTCACCACGCAGTGCATTTGTTTAAGGTTTAAATTCATTCCTCATCCACACCCCAAATTACCAAATTCTGCAGGAGTAGTTTTCACCCATAAACAATTGGCGACCATATTGGGAGGTTGATCTCTCGGTTGCACAAAATCGAATTCTCAATTTTTTCGGTTTCCATCTCGCAATGTATCCAGAAACCACAGGTGGTTCAGATATCATGGGAAGTATAGTTAGAATGTTGGAGGATGTCTTGGCAAATCAAGCCGGTATCACCAGAAGGCAGAGCGAAATATTCCGCCTTTTGAATGATATAACATCACAATTACAAGAAGGGTCGGCGTGCGTCTACTCAGGCAGTGCAAGAAACGCTGAATCCTTAGTCAAGAGTCACACTTTTACCAGTGGAGAGGCAAAAAGAGCGCGTAACCGCAGGAGATCCAGGAAAGACGAACAACATGGTCCAGTCAACAATGAAGAACCGATGCAACTCCACAGAGGAAAGGACTTGTCCGGAGTACTACAATGTCTACCAGATAAAGAAAGGGATCCTGCAGCCTATGGAGCCCTGTTAGAAGATTTATATCTCAAAACTCTTGTTGAAGCCCGGAAGACTGTCCAATCCGCATCGGCCTTTCATCCAAGCGAAGAAATGCTTGAGAAAGGAGAGATCGATCAGGAAACACGTGAATACAGAGGATGGGAGCGTTCAATTCGATCACTCAGCAGTGACATTACGATACCTTCCACATCTCTTTACCCAGGCAAGCGATCCGCGGATATGATGTCACTCGCAAACCTTCCAACTTCATCTCCGGAGCGTGCTCCACATCAAAGCCTCGTAGGGACATCACAACGCCCATTAACGCAGGAAGAGCCAGACTCAAGGTACTTACATTTCCCCTTCCCAATGAAGAAGATTCTGGAACTACTGGAGGCGTGGGTGCGAAATGGAGAGGTGGAGCTACCCCCGGTATGGCGTCCGCCTACTAATCAAGAAGTAATGGACCCGAGGTACTGTCATTTCCACCGGTTCCTCCATCACCCCACCAGTGAATGCAACGCTTTGAAGCGCATTGTTCAGGAAAAGCTTGGTCCAAAGCGATAGCTCTGAGAGATCGGTGCGGAGGATTTTCTTAGAAAGGCTACTCCGGTTCGGTACAAGTGAGGCTTCAAAAGTAAGTAAGTTTTACTCAACAATTTTACAAGAAGGATAGTTTTAGAATTCACTGGGGACTTAACATCCCGCACGTGGATAAAGAGGCTCAGTGGTCAAACGCCACATTTATTTCCCTTCATACCTCCCTCTTACGAGACATTTGCGATTTCATATGATATGTGCAATCATTCATGACCAAGATGCAAATTCCATTTAAAATAACCTCTTTCATAAAAGTTATTCACAAAACTATCTCAATATACCAATTCAATTACCTATTAATTCAAAACCGGAAATCAAATTACGAAAGGAAATCCTCACTACCACTCAAAAAGAAAAACATCTAAAAGAAAAGGCAAGTATATAGCACGAATCCTTCAAGGAAAGTCCTTCAACAACAACTCGTCCTTCTGGGCAAGAGCGACTTTCATCCTTTGAAGTACAGCTTGCTTGACTTCAACTCCTCGGACAACTTTTCAACCTCTTCTTCTGGCGAGTGACGCTTTACTGAGAAGGGGCTTCACCTTGTAATTTCGGAGCTCCCGAATCTCGGAGAACCTTTTGAGGAACCAAGGAGCATTGAAGTCGTATCTTGCACAAACACATCTCGATGGCACTTCTAGTCTTCAATCATCTCCTCAGAAACTGTTCGAACAGTCGCGACGCTCATCCCATGGATAGAAAATAAAGCCTCCTGAACGCGGTTGACCAATGCAAGACGACTCTTGAGCTTCAAAGTGGTAGAAATGTGACCGTGTTTCTCCCATATTGCCGTATACAACTCTTTGAACCGAACCAGCACGCTGAATCCACCAACCAACACATGACCTGGATAAGGGACAGTAAAAGGAGGATCGAACAAATCCCCAGGCTGCATCACCGGTAATCCACCAACCACAGGAGCCTGGTCAGTTGCAGGAGGCCTTTCGGAAGGAGTCACCACAATAGCCTTATTAGTCGGAACTTGTTCGGAACAGAACTTCAAGGAGCTACCTCAACTGTAGCAGACGCTGCCTCTTCTATATTGTTTCCGGCATCTACCTTGCTCTGGGTACTAATTTCCATCACGACCCCGTCAACAAGATCACTCAGGGAGGCGGCTTGTCCGACCGAGCTTGCATCATCTCTGTCATGGTCTGGAAAGGGAACGGTATCTCCAGACTTATCAGCATGAAGGTCAATACTTGCATCATCTCTGTCATGGTCGGAAAAAGGAGCGGTTTCTCTAGACTTCTCAGCATGAAGATCAGTTTCTCCATACTTCTCAGCATGAAGATTAGTACCGCCAGCCTTCTCATTCTGAATACGCGCCAACCTTGTGAAGACATTCTCTTTGGAATCCCCGATTTCAAGCAAGAATTACTCTTAGAAAGATTCACCCTGGAGAAATAAAGGAACCAACGGGAAGAGATTTAAATACCTGCATATTGGAGGAATTGAGGATCACCGAACCACATGCCTGCCTATTGGATCTCTCTCCTGCTTGGGGACTGCAATCCTCAGCTCTGCGGTAGTTTGGTGGAAGTGGCTTCAACCGGAAATGCTTTTTCAAAATGTCGAAGATGGTTCACCACGGAAACCTGTCACAACACTCTCCGAGAATTCTGGAAAATCACAGATTTACTGCTCCAAAATTCCTTGTACTTATCGGTTACCACCGGGTTTCTCCCAATAGGCGGAAGGAAGGCTCACCCGTTCTAAAACGCGCGTGACATTGAGAATATTCGGGAGAGACTCTTTCGAAACCCTTGGCGAACGAATAAATGGGACACCCCGATCAAATCCCATTTGGCGAGCATCCCCTGTCAATATTGTACGGAGTCACGAGAAAATTCTCCGTTGAATAAAGATGTGACATATCCTGGAATGCAGCTTCGCAGGTAAATAAGTTCTCCAAACTTCACCGTCTCAGCATCGGTACACAACACATCATCAGGACCGTCAGAAGCGATAGCAAAAGTCTTTGGCTGAACAATGGAAGGGTGGATTGCCCCCATGGACGGAAATCAACAGAAGACACATTGTCAAATGTGTCCACAAGTTTTGCGCCTGTTCTGGGACGCCTCTTATTCCAGCGGAGTATTCTCGAGCCACCATACAAGTTGGTGAGCACATTTTCAGGAGTATGAGCATAGCTTTTGAAGTGTTCCCATAAGAATGCCTGAAGAAAAGCGAAGTGAACGTACGACTCCACCTTCTTGTACCCGTTAGAAATATGCATGTCCATTGCTAAAGCGTCCAGATGAGAATATAGTGATCTAAGGAACAATGCGCCTAGAGGAAGGACCTCGCCCTTCGCATGACTTTATAGCGATCTTAACGAGGTCACTCCTAATGGTCTTCTTTCCAGAACCGTCATCGAATATGTCTCTGGATAACCATAAAGACAGGAACGCAATCACGCTGAGCTCATTTTCCAACTCTTGATCCGGCTCTGGGTCTGCAGGAGACCACTCCGACACCCACCAGGTGTAAAAGCATCTCGTATATTTTTTCTCCTCGTCCAGATTGTCTAATTCCGCCACCTTTTGAAGTATAGCATCATAGTTACGTTGCTCCGTATCAGAGAGATCGTAAGAAAGACTTCCAGCAACAGGCAGGTTCATTAATGCAGCTACACTCTCCAGGGTAATAGTCATCTCTCCCCATCTAGATATGGTTGTATGAGTAGAAATACGCCACCGAGAAATGAAGGTAATCAAACCCGCAGCGTCTTTCTTAATTTCAAGAGCAGCAGATGCCATGACCGCATTGAGGATTTGTGCTGAAAGAAAATTATCTTTAATGCCCTTATTACTCAACATGCGTCTCATCCATCCTTCATAAGAACCCAGTGGAGTATGGCAAATCTTGAAGTCAATAGGGGAAGGCGGATATTCATTTCTCCGGAGGCAAAATCTCATCACAAGTGCTGAAGAAGAAAATGGATCAGCATCCATATTTTCTGAATCAGAAAGCAGGACTATCTTATGAGAAGGATGTCTTCTAATACTTGGAAAAGGCGAGGTAAACAACTCATCATCGATGTTCGGCATATCTTTGAAGCCGTCAACACTTCCTGGCTTAGAACCAGCATTATCTCCAGAAGACATCTCAACAGGAGTTCTTTTCTTCATTCCACAATGAAAATAGGAGTTAGAACTTGTATAAAAAACGCATGGGGCATGTAGCCACGCATGACAAGACACAACCCACGTTGAAATACACAAAAGCTGGGATTGGGTCCAAGCACCAGTATCATTCCAAGTCTGGTATTGGTTTCAAGTCCGGTACAAGTTTCAGTCTGGTATTGGTTTCAAGTCCGGTACAAGTTTCAGTCTGGTATTGGTTTCAAGTCCGGTACAAGTTTTAGTCTGGTATTGGTTTCAAGTCCGGTACAAGTTTAGTCTGGTATTGGTTTCAAGTACGGTACAAGTTTCAGTCTGGTATTGGTTTCAATTCGGTACAAGTTTGATCTGGTATTGGTTTCAAGTCGGTACAAGTTTCAGTCTGGTATTGGTTTCAAGTCCGGTACAAGTTTCAAGTCTGGTATTGGTTTCAAATCAGTCAGGCATATGTGGGTGGGACCCACGTTCGGATCAAACGCACAAGGTGGGACTACATTCACGGGCATGTATTACAATACGGTTTTTCTCATGATAATGGGAATTATGTTTACGAAATCCAAGCCAAAGTCTCTTCCTAAGCTACAATCTAAGAAGCTAGTTTTGCATGCAATGGTGGAAAGAAGCAAAAACAACATGGTCATGGATTCACGGGTTGTTTCACTAAGCAATTCTAGAAAATATTGACGTATCAACCTTGGTGGAAAAACTAAGCATATACATGTCTTACAAAAGGTGTTTACCTAACAAACTAGGGTTTTACCTTTGAAAAAAAAAAGGGGGGGGACTACCTCGGACGAACAGAGACAGGCAGCGCACGGCGGCAACTCCGGCAGCAACTCCAGCAGCAACGACGCCAATGAGCTCCGGCGGACGGCGGCGATTGACGACGGCAGTGAAGACCCGGACGGGAGCTGCTCGACAAAAAAAAAAAACTCGTGAGAAAAGGAAAAGGGTTTTGGTCTCTTTTATAGACAAAAAATTAAAAGAATCCCAATAGAACAAGGATACCTCTTTTGGATTCCTTTTCTAATTCAAATACCCAAAGAAGGAAATCGGTCCCACCAAAGGACTCCATACAAGCACTACGGCGTGGGAAGGCGGCGGACGGTAAATACTCTTAGGGTAAACTTCCTTTATCTGTCTTTCTCACATATGTATGCCACCATCTCATGCCTACCACACAATAGTGTAACCATTATGTGCTAGGCAGGGGACTTAATGTTGATGGTGGGTTTTCGTTTAAGGTTAAAATTGTAAAAAAGCCGGAAAAAATTATGCGCTGACATCTTGTAAAAGATAAAGCCATTTATAAGTGTTGGATACTCCCTCACTTAATTCACCAAGAATGGAGCATATGGCAACAATCCCATTCTGTGAATACATGAAATTCCTCCAGGGTTGGAGCATATGGCAACAATCCCATCTGTGAATTTCTAATCAGCCTTGTATTTCCAGTACTCATCAGTGTGGCATGACGGTCGAGTGTTACTCTGTAAGAGTAACACGAACCTCCAAGCACTATAATGAAACCATGTACGAAATACCCGTACAAGCTGACTCTCGGTGTGTTATACTAGCCCGATTGAGCCCCTCTCGGTGTGTTATACTAGCCCGATTAAGCATCCGGATTGACCGTATCAGTCAGGATATGATCGCATGATCATCCAACTCCACAAGCATGATTGGATGACCCCGGATCAATTCCATCACCCCAAGCGGTATGGAATATCCCAGCTGCTTAGAACCAATGCGGAAACCTCACGATCGGCCATTGGCCTAGCTTGCCAAAAAACGTTCATACCAAGCATTATGGACGGAAAACCTAAATTAGGGTTTGCGGCATATTACATGTGTCGCAAAGCAGTCTCAACCATCCATCTTCGCAGGTATAGATGGAGGGTGTAGATGTAGATTCAAAGGGCCCGAGCATGTCAACACGATCACCGCGGGACCGCCTACACACTTGACCAATCGGTCAAGACCAACCATGTTTGGTCGTGACAAAATCATCGCCCAAACAAGAGAAGACGCACGGCTTTGAAACCCAAAATTAGGGTTTTGAGCATCACGAGCGTCCATCTTCTCGGCATGAATGGAGGGTCCAGGATTAGATTAGCGAGTCGGTCATACCAAAGATGACCACCGTGGACCCATCTATTCCCTAACCCGATCGGCCAAGGCATATCATGCCTGGCTAATCCAAAACGCACGCTCAAACTAGCGTGGTCACACCTCCCAAACCGCAAACTGATCTCGACCACTCAACTTCGCCGGACGATTTGGATGGCTCGGATCACGTTTTCATGGGATATTCAGGTATAGGCGTGAACATCAGCCTACCACCTTCACACCAGGCCAATCGGCCAAGACCGACCAAGATTGGTCGTCTTGGAACGTGCTTTGAAGAGGGCGTGACGTGCGGCCCTTGCGGCACTAGTTTTTGTCGCAAATCGATCTCGACCACTCGATTTCACCGGATGAATTGAGTAACCCAGATCATACTTTCATGAGGTAATGGGGTATAGGCGCCTACACCATCATGCCATCTACACGCATGTATTGTCGGTTAGGCCAAAGTTGTATCCCATGCTTGGTTTCGACCAAGCTGAAGAGTGATGCCTACGCACCTCTTCAAAACCCTAACTTCATCAACGGTCGCAGATGAGTGTCTCAAAGACCATCTCATCCGTCCAACTTCACCAGCTTGGTTATACAGCCCTGGTCAGGAGTTAATTGGTTAGTAAGGTGTCATTACCCATCACTTTACCACACCATAATGCAGTACCTACATAAAATACACACGATACTTCACAAGTATCGACTTCCTGAATAACGCAGTTATTCAATTCAGCATTACGTGCTATCTTTCATGGATTCACGATCCACACATTCAGGACATCAATCATGTCACAAAGCGGGGGATACATGCGGGGTATTGGTCAGCGGTTTACAGCGTGCAGCATGCAACGCGCCATCACAAGAACGTGTTAGGAAGTCATGGACGGTTAGAGATGAGCAGGAGAAGTGGGCAAGGCTGGTCGTGTATCACCAACGCACAACTCCACTACTCCATCACTCCACTTCCTCCACTTCCCACGAGAGATGTGAATAAGACTCAATGACTTGTATAAATAGGTTCTCCGCCCTATTTCCAAACAACAGAGAGAAAAACAACAAGAAAATACTAGAGCCTGCTTACACCAATCGTAAGCTTGTTCACTTTCCTGTTACAAGTCATAAGCAAGTATACACCTTCACATTCTCAACACCTTCTTCGCTTCCCTCCCTAAGATCAACCCCATCTCCTTCACTTTGTGACCGAAACAAGTCTGGAACGGCCATTTCTTGGTTTAGGCCGGACTTGCACAGACTGATCTCTCGAATCTACAAGCACTCACCGCGCAGTGCATTTGTTTAAGGTTTAAATTCATTCCTCATCCACACCCCAAATTCTGCAGGAGTAGTTTTTACCCATAAACAGAAAGCGTAACTACTAGATAGTAAATTAGGTGTTTTAGACACCTATCATCTCTTGAGAGCAACCTCAGTTCTGGTCATGTGACTAGCGTTTCAGAAGTGATGTTTCTACGACTGACAGAAACAAGATGGCACTGCAAGCACCATGCTCATTTATCAATCAAAGGGTCCTGATCTCGAATGAATCAATGACATTAAATCCTTCAACAACTGTTCAAGACACAAGCGAATGGTCTAAAAGCACAACATGAGTGTTTTCTGAAACAAAATCACGAGATGATTTTACACTGTCCTGTACTAACCGGCGAGCTGGGAGCAATTGGTAAAGAATCTAGGGATGGGTCATATACCATTCTCTTCGTATGACTGTCCTCCACAACATATCCGAAATTCAAAGTAATTGAAGAAACGATCAAGGAGATGTGGCCGAAACATTGGACAACATACAATCTGAAAAAGTTCTGAAAGTCTCATGGAAGTTTACTGTTTCTCCTTTTTCAGGCCCTAAACATGCTCAAAACTTAAAAATCTCCTTTGAAAAACCATGGAAATTTTCTGGGCTTGAAGATACATATGCAGATCACGTTAATCCGACTTCGAACGAAGATTCTACGGTGTTTTTTCTAAAATGCTGAGGTCTAAAATTTTCTGGTGACGTATTTCAGAAAAATTACTCGTATACTAACATGGATTCTCATTCATTCATTCATTCACAAATCAGCAATTTCATACTTCTATGAAGAGATTACAGGAGATATACTTACTATGGGAGTCTCTAAATCATTTGAAGGCTCGACAATGCCGGAATCTCCATTGGCAACGCCGCTATCTCCATTCGGTTCGGGATTTCGGGAATTCTCCATATTCCCATATCCCAAGGAAGAGCACGCTTCATCAACATGATGCTTATCTACAATGATTGCTTCCTGGATTCATCAACAACAATTATTATTATTTCATTCAAGGAGATGCCACGATCACCTGCACGAAAAAGGATACTTACATCGACTTCTTCATCAGTGCTGGATTCATGAATTGTTTATCCGGGAACAAGTTGAATACCATCAATCGATGAGAAAAATCCTGAAAAGAAATAACAAACCTTGGTCTCATGATCCTAATTGCACGGGCAAAAGTCATGACAAAAGGAGCGCTAACAACTCACCAAAGAAACGGCTGGGGACTACACGTCATTTGCTAACATCCTGTAGTCCTTACTTCTGGGTTCTGCCTTGAACGAGGACTCTTCCAGGCTTCAATTATAGAATTCAAGCTCTCTCGACGCCCTTTAGAAAAATTTTCCAGATGGGCAAGATACATGCTGGGATATCCTCGTGTTAGAGCTATGCTGTATAGAGCACAAGTTGTCAGGGCTATTCAAGCATCTGGAGATTTGTACATCTTTCATGATGCGCGAGGTCTTGTGGACCTTCTTGCTCGCTGGTGTATTCCGACTCATACCTTTATATGTAGTTGGGGAGAGTTTACCATTACCTTGGAAGATGTAGTTGCTTTATTGCATCTTCCAATCACTTGTAATTTTCTGAAGAGCTTTCCACGGAGGAGAAAGGTTTCCAACATCTTAACAAAGTGAGATGGAGAGAATTAACAAGGCTTCGGCAAAGGTTGTTATGCTCCTTTGGTTGATACACTTGTGGCCACGAGATGTCCCTCTCAACGAACCCGACGGTATGTTGTCTATTGTTGCTTTCTTTTGCTTATGGATGTCTAGGGACGTGTTGGAAAACACCGGGACTTTGTTAAAGCCATTTGTAATCCCTTTCGCCATTAAGATGGCGCAGGGTGAAAAACTTCCCATAGGTATCTTATTCTTGGGTTCTTTGAACTCTAACCTGGATTCCCTGGTCGTAAACTCCAGGGTTTCAAATGGCTTTATGAAGATTGAATGCTACGCCAATACGATGTTCCTCCAAGCCTTGATGTGGGAGCGCTTCGACAAGCACGCGCCTATTCCTCGTAGTATTTTGCAAGGGTTGACTGTTGGTGATTCTCGACGTATTTTCTCTGAGAGGGATAATGCCAGGATCATGCGTTGGTCTACAAAGCAAATTCATTCCAAGACGCTCCTCATTGATGTATTAGACGATGAATCTGAGTTAAACTTCCGTCCCTGGGTACTGATTCCTCCACATATTTCCCAATTGACAACTTTCAATACTGAAGAAAGTATGACTTTGAAATCTAGTGCTGATTTGAGCGATGGCGAAAGATCCTTCATGTTGATTTGTACTCCATGTCATTTGATAGCAGCAACATATGGAGACTTTTCAGTGGAGGAATACAACATTGATAGAGCAGCCCGTCAGATGGGTATAGATCAATGCGTTCCATCTTTTCGGAGGAGCAAATCATCAGTGGAACAGCTTAAGACTTGTTTAGACCATACCCATGTCGAAGGAAGCTCTTATTGGTTCCCTTGTGCCAACCGAATTATGTATGTAACTCCGGGTTATACTGATTTTTGGAACTATCAATTTTAACGTCTACATGATTTCGTAGGGGTTAGTCAACCCTTGGTGAAAGAGCCTCCTTCTGCTAATATGATTGCTTCTCGACCTTGATTGAAATCCATCTCTGTTTGTGATAAGCGAAAGACATCTCCAGGATGTTCACTGATGTTATTTTTTATTGTTGTAGAAAGTGGTAGTAAAAGTTCGTTCAACTCAGACTTGTAAAGACTCGATTTCAGATTTAAAAATATAAAACACTAAAAACAAAGAAAATATATACACAAGTTTGTCACAAAAATCGAGAGATACTGAGACTCGGGATTCCACCTTAAACTCATTCATGCGATTCATATATTTATTCCAAACAATTATAGCTCAAATAAAATATTGACTCTGTTTCTTTGCCAAGGTAGATTTTTGTAGAATATTAATTGTAAATCATAAGCATAACGCATCAAAAGCTCTAAGTCTAAGCATACGTCATCAGACAAAATCACAACTAATTAATAAAAATCATAAAACAATTAAAACAAGTGCAAAAGTCATAAAGAATCAAATATAGTTACCAAACAATTGTGAAATAAGGCTTCCTCCGTCATCCCAGTGTTGGGGTTTAGCTCCTCATATTATTCACGTGCTCAAAATAGTTGTTCATAGCTCAAATAGGTGAAAAACAAGAGAAAACTAATAAAGCAGACAGTTTGCAACGCTTCGGTGGCGTTACAAACATTTGTTACAATAGGTGCGAATCATTACTGAGAGAAATAAGTCGCCTTGTAAACGATATTACAGTTCTCGTTGTTGAACAGCGATAGCTTTCTGCGACTGTTCCCTGTGCGTCAATGTTCTTCGTGTTCTAGGGTTCTTGCAGCAGCAGCAACAATTTCTGCAGCTCTGATTACTTCTCCTCTCTGCCTCCGTTCGGTCCCCCAAAGTCTCTGCTCGATTTATGTGACCTCCTTCTTCTATTTATACCCTCACAGGTTCCCTAAAATTCGAGTAAATCTCCGGTTTCTTTGAGCCAAAGTCTCGGCTTTTTTTTTCTTGCTTTTCTGCTTCACCTTTACGCGCTGAATTCTCTCACACGTCTCTCTAGGATAGAAACAACTCTTACAAAGATATTCTAGCCTTATATCTCGCATGTAACTTCCACAAATAGAACCAAACAATCCCGTGTATTTCTCCGAGACTCTGTTTTGTTTAAACTCGACGGGAATTCCTTCTTTTCCTAATCTGGCCGCCATACCTTCCATGTTTAATCTTTACACGTCACACCAAACCAAATCAGAGAAAATCTCTCGACCAAATCTCGCTGGAAATCCTCCCTGGACAAGACTTTGCAGTTTAATGACCATTTTCCCGTGAATACCCATCTCCCTGTTTTGCTACAAGTTGATATCTAGCCAAATTCAACTCAATCCAATGCCCATATCAAGTCTTTATAGGTCCAATTAGGCAATCCACAAGAAACCAGTGATTGAATCTCTTCCTAGAATGCCTAAAAATCGAACCCTAAACTATGCCCTGAACTGAGAACTTTTCCCGCCAAAACCAATTATTTGAATTGAGAAGATAACCTCCCCTTATCAGAAACTGGGGTGCGAATAGCACTTTGGGTGCAAATAGTAAGTGGGTGCCCCTTAGTAATTGAGGTGCCCCTTATCCAAACTGAGAGTCCGAATAGTAATTTTCTCCCACGAGCGCAAATACCACTTTTCGAGCCAATTTTCCCGCAAAAGCTTATTTCTCCAAAAATACCTACAAAAACATAAAAAGCCATAATAAATACAAAATCAAGCACTAACAATATATACAATTGAGATTATATCAGACACAAAAATGTGTCTATCAAATACCTCCAAACTTATTATTTGCTCGTCCTCGAGAAAATCAAATAAAATCCTAACTCACTGTCGCAGGCATCGTCGATTGCATTTAGCGTATGCAACAAGACTTTAAACCCCTAGGTGGCCCTAGTGGCCGAGTTATAGTCTCGGGAGGGTTTACCAGAGGTGTACCCACAAAACCTTTACACTCCAGACCTTAGCTATTTACGCAGAACCTTGGAAGGTACTAAAGAATCTCCTTGGTTGGCATACTTATTGATTCCAGGAGGAAGTACCCTGATGCGAAATTCCAATTCTTTTGTACACGAGTTTGCACTCAAGCATACTAAAATTCATATATAAGTCACAGAGTTCTACTCAGATAGTCACACTATGGACATCAATACCCGGAGTCAAAACTAATCACATGGATAGATCAAGAAGATGGATATAAAGAAAAACATAGATGGTTTTGATGTTTACTAAGTGATCGATGTTTCCCATATCTGTCTGAAGGCCTCCGCCAAAATGAACCTATCCTAATGGATCGAGATACTAGTCGACTAATATCAACACACCGGCATATACAAGGGAACCAAAGTGGTCGATAATCCTAACTCTAGGTCAACACAACACGGCATATACATAGGGTTTTATTTAACTGTGGTCGACTTTATTGAATTTATTCTTGTTGGTCGATGGTCCGGTCTCACTTTCTCTTCTTTTTTTTTTTTTTTCACTTTTTTTTTCCAACTTTTTTTTTTTCTTTTTTTTTTTTTTTTTTTTTTTTTTTTTTTTTTTTTTTTTTTTTGTATCTCAATCACTCTAATTCACCCTAGCATTGGTAACAACTTGATTCGTGGGCCCCACCTAATCACTTAGAGAAACATAGTTTAAAAACAAAACAAAATAAAAACGAAGTGAAAAGGACTCAACGAGATTGGTGAAACTATCATGTTATTTCTAACACCGAGCTCGTGCTTTTATGAATAGACTCTTTAGATGTTGCCATCTAATCGATTGGTTCCTCAACTCCTACAACCAAAATGCTTCCATCCACTTAGATTGGTTAGTGCCATCCTTAATAAGCATAAATTTCTAGGCTCGGAGTTTATTAATGCAACTAAAAGTTTCTCCCATACCCCCAAACTTAAATCTAACATTGTCCTCAATGTTCTAAAGATAAAATTAAAAGCATGAACAATGAGAAATTGTTACCATTTGAAGTAAAAGAGTTAAGGAAAGATATTACCGTGTCGCATGAATGTTGGGTTACCTCCCAAGAAGTGTTAAGTTTAACGTCTTGACCAGGACTAACAAAGGATTAATCACCTCATAGAATCATAAAGTAATAGTAGGAATTTCGTGGGTCATCAAAACCAAATAGAGCTATCACAAATAAAAGGAATCTCCGACTTGCCAAGAAAAGCACACCCTTGTCTAGTTTCTGTTTAAGACAACTACATCTAGCCGTGGTTCGAGTTCGGTTCTATAACTGGGTCCAAATAAAATATTTTCATGGGCTGAAATTCCTCAAAGCTAAGATCCGGTTCAGGTTGTAAAGTCTGTAAAAACTCAAATAAGAACTTAGAAGCACATAATAATAACCTGAATAATTGCGGATCCTTAAAGTCAATCAGTTTTGACTCACACAATTGACCACGATGAAACTGGCGGTCAATCTTAAGCAAATGTGTCATTTCTATTCTCCTAAAGTACTTAGGTTTAGTCTCAAAACTAAATAATTGACACATCTGAACCTTATATGTTCCCACTGGTTGAAAAGTATTTGGTGGGAAAACAAAGTTAATCTGGGTATCATAGCCTGGGCTAACCACATCAACCAGAGGATGGGTTTCTAACAACTGAACTTCCCTATGGACATCACTAGGTTCAGGAAAACATGTATGAAGATAATCTTTTAAAATTGTTGAGGCACATATGTCAAGTCCCAAGTGAGGGACCTTTCTAAGAGTTAAGGCACATGGAGAATGATAATCACCCCCAAACTTAGAGTTTTCAGTGTCTCTAGAAAGACTAGTCACAACTTCCCTAATTTCAAGGTCATCAGATTCCTGAAAATGGTCAATTGATTCTTCTAAGTCAGGTTCATCCTCACTCATCTCTACGAGTTCATTTTCTTTGTCTAAGACTAAGGTTTCTAAATCGCTAGACTCTAAAACAATATTCTCAGAATAAACTCGTTCCTCAAAAGTATCATCAGCTTCGTAATCATAAGGGAATACTACATCGTCTAAAACGGTGGTATCTCTAGTCAAATCCTCGTCCTTTTGAATAGGTGAATAATTATTAAAATTATTTGAATTTGAACTAGAAATATTATCATTGTAAAGCTCAATTGGAGTAACAAATTCCTGATCACTATGCCTAAATATTTCAGATTCTTCATCAACACTATCCTCATCATAATCATCATTGTAATAACATGAAAATGGTCGAACCTCATCTAAAGTAGTGTTACCAATTCTAACCTCGTCATCTTGATTATGCAAATAACTATCCTCATTTTCAAAGGTACTATTGGAAACACTATATTGGAAATTAAAACTATCTTGAGCATTTCTTTCCGGGCCTCTAACAACATTTTCTCGAGTCGACTCACATGATTTCCGATTGTATCTAGGAAAGAAGGTTCACATGTTTCATTGCTTTCGTCCATAACTAAGTTATTCATCTCATCTGAACTACGTGTTGACTCAAGTAACTTTTGTGTCGACTCACCTAACTTACATGCGGACTCTAGTAGAGAGGAATTTTGCTCATATGATCGGTGGGCGTATGGATAGTAATTGGGCTCATCATGGTATGAGCCATAACCTTGAAAAGGCTGATGTTCCCAATCACTATTCACATTATGGTCAAAGTAGTAACGTCCATTTTGAAACTCAGTCGGATATTCGTTGTATTGGCTATTATTATACCAGTTCGACATTCTATTCGCAGGGGTGTGAGTTGTCACACAGGATAAAACCCACTGACAGGGGATTCGTGGGTGGATAGAGTCTTACCTCCTATACCAGACGGGCGATGAACCGTTGAAGTCGACTCGGGCCACCGACTCCGATGTCGGTGTACGAACCCGAGGGGCCGAGACAAAGATCGTGAATCTGTCGTCCTTCCCTGAAAACAGTTTATATTTAATTTCAACCCTTCCTTCGGGTTTTAAAATAATGTCCCGTCCAAAAAAATGTCCAAAAAGTGTCCAAAAATAAAAAAGAAAAAAAAATTACAAAAATACAACCCTATTTACAGTTTCTAAAAATAAAACAAAATAATTATATACAAAATCTTCTTCGCTCCTTGGACTCCTCTTTTCTTTCCTTCTTTAACGATGCTTTCCTTTTATAGCACTTTTTCTTTCCTTGTAGCTTCGCTCCAAATCTGAAAAGAATCGAAAAAATACCAAAGGCGTAAAAGAGAACAAAAATAATAAAAAAAAAAAATAAACCTAAAACAAATCTAAATACAAGTCCGCGTCGGCGGCGCCAAAAATTGATGTTATTTTTTTGTTGTTGTAGAAAGTGGTAGTAAAAGTTCGTTCAACTCAGACTTGTAAAGACTCGATTTCAGACTTAAAAATATAAAACACTAAAAACAAAGAAAATATATACACAAGTTTGTCACAAAAATCGAGATACTGAGACTCGGGATTCCACCTTAAACTCATTCATGCGATTCATATATTTATTCCAAACAATTATAGCTCAAATAAAATATTGACTCTGTTTCTTTGCCAAGGTATATTTTTGTAGAATATTAATTGTAAATCATAAGCATAACGCATCAAAAGCTCTAAGTCTAAGCATACGTCATCAGACAAAATCACAACTAATTAATAAAAATCATAAAACAATTAAAACAAGTGCAAAAGTCATAAAGAATCAAATATAGTTACCAAACAATTGTGAAATAAGGCTTCCTCCGTCATCCTAGTGTTGGGGTTTAGCTCCTCATATTATTCACGTGCTCAAAATAGTTGTTCATAGCTCAAATAGGTGAAAAACAAGAGAAAACTAATAAAGCAGACAGTTTGCAACGCTTCAGTGGCGTTACAAACAGCTGTTACAATAGGTGCGAATCTGTTACGAGAGAAATAAGTCTCGCTTTATAAACGATATTACGGTTCTCATTTGTTGAAATGATAGCTTTCTGCGACTGTTTCCTGTGCGTCAATGTTCTTCGTGTTCTAGGGTTCTTGCAGCAGCAGCAACAATTTCTGCAGCTCTGATTACTTCTCCTCTCTGCCTCCGTTCGGTCCCCCAAAGTCTCTGCTCGATTTATGTGACCTCCTTCTTCTATTTATACCCTCACAGGTTCCCTAAAATTCGAGTAAATCTCCGGTTTCTTTGAGCCAAAGTCTCGGCTTTTTTTTTCTTGCTTTTCTGCTTCACCTTTACGCGCTGAATTCTCTCACACGTCTCTCTAGGATAGAAACAACTCTTACAAAGATATTCTAGCCTTATATCTGCACGTAACTTCCACAAATAGAACCAAACAATCCCGTGTATTTCTCCGAGACTCTGTTTTGTTTAAACTCGACGGGAATTCCTTCCTTTCCTAATCTGGCCGCCATACCTTCCATGTTTAATCTTTACATGTCACACCAAACCAAATCAGAGAAAATCTCTCGACCAAATCTCGCTGGAAATCCTCCCTGGACAAGATGCTAGGTTTAATGCCCATTTTCCGTGAATACCCATCTCCCTGTTTTGCTACAAGTTGATATCTAGCCAAATTCAACTCAATCCAATGCCCATATCAAGTCTTTATAGGCCCAATTAGGCAATCCACAAGAAACCAGTGATTGAATCTCTTCCTCGAATGCCTAAAAATCGAACCCTAAACTATGCCCTGAACTGAGAACTTTTCCCGCCAAAACCAATTATTTGAATTGAGAAGATAACCTCCCCTTATCAGAAACTGGGGTGCGAATAGCACTTTGGGTGCAAATAGTAAGTGGGTGCCCCTTATTAATTGAGGTGCCCCTTATCCAAACTGAGAGTCCGAATAGTAATTTTCTCCCACGAGCGCAAATACCACTTTTCGAGCCAATTTTCCCGCAAAAGCTTATTTCTCCAAAAATACCTACAAAAACATAAAAAGCCATAATAAATACAAAATCAAGCACTAACAATATATACAATTGAGATTATATCAGACACAAAAATGTGTCTATCATTCACCAGTATGCATCTTTTACACATTCTTCGTAAAATTGAAATAATTGCCTTTGATTATCACCTTGATTTCTTTCCTGTAGGACAGTCATGCTGTGAGACCTCGTCTTGAAGTTAATTTTTCAGAAGCCGAAACAGTTGTTCACGGTGGAGAAGGCAGAAACAAGAATTGTAAGTTGTTGCCTAATACCATAAAGTCCCTGGTTATTTCTTTGGTGAGTTGTCGACACTTTTCCACTATAGCTTTATCTATCCGCATTACTAGGATCATGAAACCAATATTTTTTATTTGGTTACAGAACTTTGCTCCGTATAGTATTGATGGTCTTCAATTCTCTGTTGCTGGGTAGACAATCTCTGATCTGAGCGTTGAAGAAGAAAATATCGTGAGTATTATCCCTCAAAGCCAAACATAAATGCTTCATGTGAAAGTGCTAATTATTTGAGAATATGTCCAGAAGGATGTTGCCATGGAGGTGGAGAGTGCTGATACTCGGTCTTTCTCCGAGAATAGAGACGAAGGAAATTCCAAAGTTTTGAAACCGAACGAAAGTGATGAACCTCTTGATGTTGACACGAGCAATCCCAACTCTTTAAACACTTAGAAGACCTCCCAAGTAAGTAAATATCTTGTAAACTTTTCATAGAAGTATGAAATTGCTGATTTTTGAGTGAATGAATGAGAATTCATGTGTATACACGAAAAACTTGGTCGAATTTCGCTGTCAGAAAATTCAGAACTTAGTATTTTAGCAAAAACGCCGTAAAACCTTCATCTGGAGTCGGATTTTCATGATATGCATATGCATATTCAAGCCTGGAAAATTTCCAAGCTTTAATAACGAAGCTTTTTAAGTTTTGAGCACGTTCAGGGCCTGAAAAAGGCGGAACAGTAAACTTCCAAGAGACTTTCAGAACTTTTTCAGATGGTATGTTGCTCAATGTTTTGACCACATCTCTTTGATAGTTCATCGGATTATTATGAAATTTTGACACGTTGTAGAGCACATCCATAAGAAGATAATGGTATATAACCCATCCTCATATTCCTTGTATATTTCTCCCAGTTCGTCTTTTAGTACATAGTATAATACAGTTTTTTCAGACGAGGTTACCGTAAAACGTATTTTTATGACTTTCATGCTATTTGCTCGTGCCTTGAGTGTATAATGATGAAATTTGATGATGTGGTATTGATTATATGCTGTATTTTATAATCTCACTTGGTTTCATGCTTAAACGACTCCAACCTCATGTAATCTTCGTATTAGGTGTCAAATACCGAAGTTGAGGATATTGAAACCAATGAGGATAAACCGGATTGCTCTAGAGTTATTGATGAAGATACGACCATCCCTGCACTTCAAGTCCATGAGAAGGTTGTCACTGAAGTTATGGAAACCCATATTATTGCTGCTTTAATGATAGAAGAAACCGAAACACCAGTAGAGAATACTGAAGAAATTGTTGCCCCGATTGTAGAAGTTGCTCCAGTAATTGAGAACCGTATAGTGGTGCATGAATATCCGAGTGCAGGAGTTGATTTTGATCCTACCTTTGATGCTTCACTCCCGCATCATGAATTAGTAGGTGGATTCAGCGTTCCCATTGGATATGCAGGCTTGTACGAAAAAATATGGAAGAAGTTTGGTCACATAATAGTGGACAGGAATCCTGGGCGTGCTTATGCTTTAACAATGCATGTAGGTATTATCATGTGTGTTGTAAGTGATATATGCACTAGGTCCAGAAGTAATGTGACTCCAGATATACTCTTTGATTGGAAGTTTAACTTGGAGAATTCAGAAAGACTTGGCTTCAATGTAAAGTGGCTTCGTAATAAAATGAACGCTATCAAGGACTCATGTGATAATAACATACCCTTTCCCAATGATGTTGTGATGGAGAAAGAAGACAAGATTGTCAGTGCGAGGAGCCGAACAAGGAGAAGGCGGCTTTGCAGGTCTTGAAGGATGAGGCACAAAAATCCTTTTTGCCGATTTTCTTTGATTTCCTTTTCATAATCTCTTGAACTTCTGAGAGATGTGAGGTTTTTATTTGGGTCCTGATATTGGCTAACTTTGGATTGGTAGATGATTGAGGATTTTCTTTTGGATTTGATAGAGATTTTCTTTTAAGTAAAATGAACTGAATTTTGATAAATTGCTGAATTCAAATACTGATTGCAAGTATTGCAAACGTTTTGGAGGAATTGAAATACAATGAAAGAAAATCCTAAATGCCAAATCCAGACGTCATGATTGCTCAAACGTCCGATACCTCAAATGCCCAATAATTTCAGATAAATGCCTTAAGCCAATTCTCGTGAATTACTGGAAGGGTTATGCCATCTATGTTGATTAATTTGTAGTATCCTCCGGTTACGGACTTAGCAACCATAAACGGTCCTTCCCAATTAGAACTCCTTGCGGAATGGAGATCACGTTTAGCTGCCTTGAGAACCAAATCTCCTTCTTTGAATTTTTTCGGCTTAATAGTTCATTCCTTGAATATTTTTTGCTGATTCCATGGTTGTGGCACATATGGACACTCGTGTAGAGGAGAGTATCCAGCATATTGTTTGTCGTGCTTAGCCATGTCTTCAGTAATAAACCTCTTGATAGAATGATCAACATGGAGATGCTCTGAGCGTAACCATTTGGTGTAATACTACTGAGGTGAGACTATCCACTCGTAGCTTTTGGTAATTGCTAAGTTGTTAGCAGGGAGAAGTCCCCGGACCAGAGTAGTATATTTCAACATTGGTATTATTGGTGTATGAAGAGGGATAAGACTTGCCTGAGTACGGAACCTCTTGATGAAAGAATATGCACTTTCTCCAGGCATCTGTATGAGTTCCGTCAAAGCTTTAACTTCTTCCAAGTGCTCAAATGATGGAGTATCCTCCATTTATTCTGAGTCAGAGATTTCTTCAACAACAGGACATGTTGAAGGTGTTGGAGTCTTCTTTCCAGCGTGGATCCAAGTTCTTCTAAGAATCATGTCATATCCCGGGTCTTCTCGAATTATGTAAAATTTAGTCTCAGTACAGACTGAGTTTTCTCTAACTTTGAGATTGATGTAGCCATATGCATCTCTGGAAGTTCCTTCGTGATCCCTGATTTCCACGGGAGCATGAGTAGCTTCTTGTCGAGTAATGCCAGCGGCTCTGAGAGTTTTCAAAGGAATGATGTTGACGGCGGTACCGACATCGACAAATGCCCTCTTGAATTCATTTCCTTTAATATGCACTGTGGTGAGCAATCCCCAGTCATACATTTCTTTTTCGGTGGCTGAATGTTCAGGAGGTACTTCTGAAATCACTAGACGTTTCCCAGACACTATGTGGTTCAAAGCTGTGAACATATCTCCCCTTTGCGCTTTCGACAGATAAAGTAATTTGCAGACATGCTCTATCAATGACTGAACTGCTTCTTTGACCGGTGCTTCAGAGATGGAGAACGTCCTGACTGGGAGCGGATCTATGTGCACTCCTTCGACCCCGAGATTAAGTTCTCCTGACTCAACCTTTTCTCTGAATATGCGTTTCAAAACTTTGCAGCTACTTGTGGGGTGATTGACGAACCTTTGGAAGCGGCAATAACGAGGGTTTTCCATGTCTTCCTCAGTTGGATCTCTTCTGACATATGGCAATTTGATTGCACCATCTTGGATCCAGGCATCTAGTAGTTCGAGCACTTCTCCAATGGTGAGAGGAAAGTCAGGTGCATCTTGATCAGGAGTCTCTGTATGTTGGCCAGGAGCCCGTGCCTCTGGTTTATCCTTCTTTTGCATCTTTTGAGGAGCTGAGGTATGCTTGTTCGGGGGTTCAGCCTTGCGCTTGCTCCCTTCTGCAAAAACATTTGTGGAGGGCTGCAGGTTGTATTGCTTGTTGATCAGACTGTTTCCTCGAGTGTCTCGCGATTCTTCAGTCTTTGTAGATTTTGCTCTTTCCAATAGAGCGAGTGCGGTGGTTTGCCGATCTCTTTCGCCGCTTCATGAAGCTCGAGAAAGTCCGGAATCGAAAATTTTCCAAGAGATCCTCGTAGACCGGGGAGCATGCCATTAATGCACAAATCTACAGTTGTTGCTCCGTGACATTTGGGTCATGACAATCCAAGGCCTGGACTCTGAATCTCTTCACGTAGTCATTGGGGTTTTCACTGACCCTCTGAAACATTATTCCAATATCAGAGAGAGTGACTTGCTCTGACACGAAGAAGTACTTTCTCAGAGAAGGCATTAATCATTTCTCCCTAATTGTTAATAGTCCCTGGTGCGATGTTGTTGTACCAGGTGTATGCCTTGCCTTTCAAAGATTTTGAAAATTCCTTGAGACTAACAACGTGGTTGTGTTCATGTTCTCCCCAGGCTTCCAGAAACGAGAGACATGTTCTCGAGCATTGCGGTTCCATCATACGAGTAAAAGTTGGAGAGGTATAACCTTTCGGAAGAGGGATCCTTTGCGTAGCGGCGGGATAAGGAGTCCGGTGACGATGTACATGTGATGTCTTGTCCTTTCCACGGTTCTCCGAAGGCGCTCCAAATCTTCCCGAGTAATGAAATTTGATGATTCTTTTTCCGATGAATAAATGCAGCTTTGCGGACTTCGTCATCGTCCACTGTATAAATTGGAATTACCTCAGGATAAGCATCTGAGGATTTTTCCTTCTCTTTACCCTTTTCTTGAGTTTTCTCTGACATTGTATCAGTGAGATCCTTCAGATGGTCAAATAGCTCCTTCTGTGTTGTGGACATATCGGCTTGATTCTTTGCAAGAGTCTCTTGCACTTTGATGAGATCAGAAATGGTAGGTGGTGGGTTTCCTCTGACTTCCTCAGGGTGTCGGCCGAATAGAGGATGATCTTCCGCGTTAGCGTGAGGAGGAGTAATATCACCACCGCCAGTGTTTGAGGTAGGAAATGTTTAGGGATGTCTTTATTGTTGTTATTGCTAGTGCTAGCGCCAAGTTTTGTATTGGAACATATAACTAACTTGAGACCTAAGACCAGCCATCTTGTGAAGTTGTGAGATTGCAACCGAGAGATTAATCTCCCACTGTGGTCGCCAATCTTTAGATGGGGAAAAACGATTTGCTGGTTTTTACGGAATTGACGAGTCGACCGTGTGGAGACTCCTTGAACCGAGAGAAATGTTGAACCTCACACAGATGCACTGCAAGAAGGCAGTGCTTTAAGTTCGATAGATCAATCTGTAAGACTCCGGCCTAAACCAAGAACAATGGTCGTTCCAGAGTCAATTCGATCACAGAGGATAGGTTGATCTGTAGGAGGGAAGCTGAGAAATGCGTGAGATCAATGGTGATCTGAGATTGTAGGTGTGTTGTGAATTCGGCGTAAGAATGATCCGAATGATTGTTTTTTCTCAATTGAGAGTGAATGCTCAGACGATGAGTTCGTGTAGACGAAAGATTGTCTGTATGAACTTGCCGAGAATTCTTTTAGACGAATATTCGAGTGTTCGAATCTTGTCCTTTTAATCAGGATTCAGAGACATTTTATAATGCCAGAGTTGAAAAAACCATGATCCTATGAAGTGTGACATTTTGCTGGAATCAGAGAGTGGGGAAGTGGGAAATCGTGTTAAAACCGATTTGCTCATCGTGCGGAGACTTGGTTAATTTTCCACCCACACTACTTTGCTGGCTCTTCCAACTTATTGCACGACTTGCTCATATTCTCATCGTGGGTGAACACACGTGCCGACCAAAACCCTAGTTAATATACCCCCATGTGACACGATTGATATCTCGTGATTGTGGAGTCAGTTGCTGACTTTGTGGGACGATGAGTCCATGTATTGTTGAGTTGAACATGTTTTTGCAAATGTTCTGAAACTCATGAATTAAATATGTCTGCTGAGACGAGGTATTATTATGTTGATTACCTAAGACGAGAAAACTGTGTGGCTGAATTGTCGAATAATATTGATAGTTGAACCAATATTCTTGAATCTGAGCAAATATTGCTGGTTTGAGCGAATATTGCTAGTTTGAGCAAATATTGCTCATTTGATGAAATTGGTAGCGAGGACCAAATAAAATATTAATTTAAGATACTTATTTCTTTGGTCGAGTAAAATAAATAAAAATGTTGATCATGGAATCAACGTAAAATTATCAGTATTTGAATCGCTTTCGAGAATCATGTTTCGCGGATCTCTGAATTCAAAACCCTAATTTTACTGAAAATGATGATTTATTGCAAATCAACTGCATAGTGAAGCATGGACCGGCTACATGGGATGATGAGTTCACCATGTAACGCCCAGATGCTCGAACGTGCAAAATACCAAAGTCTCTTGAGGACCAATTGGTGAAAGAATGATTAAATGCGGGTTTAATCATTTATTGAAATAATGCTTGTGTGAGCGACAAATAATAAAACCTAGCCATGAAGGGATGAGGAACCGACCAAGAGGTTATGGGACCGGTTCTTTGTGGCCGTGGGACCAATGGATGATCGTTTAGACAAACTTCCAATTGTTTGGAAAGAGTTTGAACCTAATATGAGCAATTGAGCAAATTAGGTTAAAATCATTAAAACATGTGGGACCGACTGTTTGCAGGCCTTAGAGCCACCCTTGGTCGGTCAAGGGGATGTGCTCGTGTCACCATAGTGTCCGTGTCTCAGTCCTTAGAGTTTCGGTATTTTCCGATGCGCATTTGAGCAACATTCTGAGAAAATATGCGAGAATCCGGGAGTTTCTTGAAACTAGGGAAAAATACATGAGATGATGAAAAATAATAAATAAAACAGGGAATTGCAAGGTGTGGGACCGACCACGGCTAGGGCATGGCCGACTGGTTGACAAGCACGGTCCCACACTTTCCCAGTTCTATGTAATTTTATGAACTTTCTCTGATTTGAGGGAAATTCCATGAAACTGGAGAGTTTTATGAAATTAGGGAACTTCCATGAGATGAGGGAGATAAAATAATAATAATAATAATAAACTTTATTATTATTTTACGATGCGGAACTGCTGTGGGGTGTCTAAACTTTATTTTACGATGCGGACTACACGTCCAGATGCACTGGAATAGGCTTCATCTCGGTTTGACACCCACTTATATCAATACCTGCGGCTTCTAGTTACGGCAGATGGCGCAGGATTTGGCCCATTGCAGTTTCGTTTGTCGACTCTTCCTATCAGAGACGGCGGTCTTGGAATCTACACGATGTCAGACACTTCGAAATATGGTTTCCTTGCTTCGCAATCTCAAACCAAGCGGTTCAAAGCACATCATCTTACACAAGATAGATCCGACAGTTCCCGGTCCCATAACTCCAGCGAGGCTTTGCGCACCTACACTCCAGTATGTGGGCTTGAATCTTCACCCCTCATTAATGTTGCTGCCCCCTCTCCCATGCAGTCAATGCATAGCTTGGCCGTAACTTTTTTCGAGGCTGTGAAGAAACAACTACCCATCACCTTCCCTATGTCAGTACGAGACACCATACTTTGGCAGAGTAACCAGATGAAGCATGCCCAGGATTACCTATTTGCGATACCGATCAATGGCCTAAACCAAGCGCTGAACCCGCGGAAGTTTCGATGTGTACTCAGTTACCGGCTCGGGATCCCCCTCTTTATAGAAGGAAGTAAGTGCAACAGTTGCAAACGCGATATGGACATCTATGGAGACCATGCTCTTCACTACGCTAGTGAAGTCGGAAATAAATTCCGTCACGACCTTGTACGTGACGTCTTCATAAATATATGCTTCCGGGCTGGAGTTTCAGCAAGGAAGGAAGCAGCTCTGGGTTTCACATCCAACAATAACACAACCTTGTTGCCAGCTGATTTGCTCGTCTACAACTGGGAGAATGGAAAGGACACCTGCCTAGATATCACCGGCGTTTCACCGTTCACTGGCGACATCCGTTACTTCAAACCAGGACAAGCTATCGAAAGAGCTGTTCTTCGCAAGCGTAGTAAATACCAGGCCACTTGTGATACTCATGGATCAGCTTAGGCATTCTCGCATTCACCACTTTAGGTGAACTAGGCGAAGACACTGTCACTTTCTTGAAAAGACTGAAGAACTGCCTCGCTAACAACAATGCAAACTGTGACAATGGCTGCTTTTTTGTTTCATAGGATAGGAATTGCAATTCAAAAGGGCGTTGGTGCCCAGTTGGTGGCTAGACTACCAACAAACTCTGTATAACAGATCTTTCTTTATTTCAATAAAAGCCCTCAGAGGTGATTTCATAATAATAAAAAAAAAAAAAAAAAAACCTGAAGGCAGCCAGTGCACTATCTGCAAACGTGACATGGACATTTACGGTGATCATGCATTACATTGCGCCAGTGAAGTGGGGCTTAAATTCAGACATGACCATGCTCGGGATACATTCATCGACATATGTTTTAGAGCCGGTGTTGCGGTAAGGAAAGAGGCACAACTTGGCCTTAGCTCCAGTGGAAACAGGACCTTGCTTCCTGCTGATTTACTAGTTTACAATTGGGATAATGGGAGAGATACTTGCATGGATGTTACTGGGGTGTCCCCGTTCACAAGTGATATTTGTTCATTTGTTCCCGGACAGGCTATCGCCAAAGCGGTGCTCCGCAAGCGCAACAAATACTTAGCAACATGCGACTCTCATGGATATGGCTTTGCCGTTCTAGCCTTCACCACTTTGGGAGAGTTGAGCGAAGATACGGTGGTTTTCCTAAAACGTCTCAAGAATTGTCTTGCAAGCAATGATGCGGATTGTAACTCTGGACGATTTTTATTTCATAGAATAGGAGTAGCAATCCAAAAAGGTGTTGGCGCCCAGCTCGTCGCTCGGTTGCCATCTACCTCAGTGTAATGTACACATTTTATAAGAACGGGCCCCTAGCTCAGCTGGTCATCCCCGTTCCTCAAAGTTTAATGCGCTCCAGGAGGTCCCAGGTTCGAGTCCCCAATGACGTAATATTGCAGGAATTAACATGGAAGGTAGTGTTAGTTTGCCCCCTTGTGACACAATCTCGCCCCCCCTCCCGCCGTTTCGGCTCCCCTTGGCAAGGTTCCCCATGAGGCCCGCTGGTAGGCTAGCACAGCAACCTGTTCAATTAATGTAGTAGTATGTCGTTGGAGCTTAGCTTGTTAGGCTTCCAACTAGTTAATGTAATAATCGTTTAAATATGGAGATATATAATAATAATAATAATATTATTCGGTGAGAGAGTGTCCGGCGATTTTGGGTGACTTTTCCGGCGATTGGAAGCCTGGATTTTTCTCCTTTGATTCCTGGGTTTTCATACTGTTAATCATCTAATCCTCCTCCCCTTAGTGTTATTATTATTATCTTTATGCTTCTGCAGATGCCTTTTTCGTTTAGGGTTTCTCGTTTTCCAAGTTTTTCTGTTTTTGAGTAACTTGTTTTTACGAGAATCAATGCCTAGAACACGCTCTTCAACCTCTTCAGATCTGCGGGAACACCAGCCTCGAGCCTCTCCATCTTCTGACTCTCCTTCATCCTCCAATGCCTCATCCTTTCAAGTTTCATCATGTGCTTCATCTTCGCAGTGTGACAAGATCGACTGCCCTTTTAGAAATTATGATGGCTGTAAGGGAGGTGTTGGGGGTAATGGATATGCTAAGAGTGCCATCTATAAGCATTTGAAAGACAAACACTTTCCTACCGAGGTTCGCATGGAGGTCTGCAGAGAAAGGATTAAAACCAATCACGCTTGTTTTGCCGCCTGGGAAAGGGTTTTGAATGATATGCAGGGATGGTTGTGCATCAAATGTCTGTGTATCCATGCATGGAAGAAGGATTGTTCGAAATCTCACCACACGGAAGTCATTTCAGGTCCATTCAATGGCCTTGGGGTTGATTTTCTTATTCACGGGGTTGAGAAGCCACAGACTGTTCCAGACGTGGCAGTAAATGTTCCAGGTGTTGGTGAGGATGTTGCTGGTATCACAGTGGACTTACTTCATAGTATCTTTAACGAGACAAATCTTCGTTAGTATTCCGCCTCCCAGCAGGTTACACTTCTCTCGCACCTTAAAGTCTGCTCTTGATCTTGTCATTGCAAATCCTAATAACATTGCAGCCTGGATACAATTACTACTACTGCCTACATGCACCCTGAGCTTATATGAACCTAAAAGCTCTATGGAAGAACGTTCAGGCAACCGGAGGAAACTGCAAATGTCTGCAATCAACACGGCGCTACTTGTGTTGGAAAGAACCGTCTGGTTGCTTCAACCCGACCCAACAATTGTTGGTCTGTTCCTAAGAAAACTCCTAAAAGCAGCGCTCGAACAAGAAGAAGATAAATCCAAATTTATTGGCCTGTAAGAGGAAGTTGGAATATGGTCATTATACTGCTGCCATCAGGGTGCTTTCCTCCAGTGGTGTAGCTCCTTATACCCCTGATACACTCTTTGAACTTCAACAAAAACATCCTCATGCACGCCTGCCTCACATACCAGCCGAGGGTGTCGCTGCAACTGCACTTTCCGTCAGTGCAAAGGATGTTTTGTTGGCTCTTAAGAGTTTTCCCAAAGGCACTTCATGCGGGAGGGACGGTCTTAGAGCTCAACACCTATTGGATGCTATGAGTGGTGCCGGAGCTGCTGTTGCTGATGAATTACTTCTTTCCATAACGGGTGTTGTTAATCTGTGGCTGGCAGGGAAATGTCCTCCCATTCTTGGTGATTTTGTGGCCAGTGCACCCTTAACTCCGTTGCTTAAACCGGGTGGTGGGTTAAGACCAATCGCCGTGGGAACTATATGGAGGAGATTATGCTCAAAATTGGCTGCTACGTCGGTGCGCAAGGAAATGACATCATACCTAGGCAAGTACCAGTTTGGCGTCGGCATTCCATGTGGTGGCGAAGGCATCTTGCACTCTGCCAATAGATTGCTTGAGTTGAAGGGTAGTGATGCTTCACGGGTTATCTTTGCTCATAGACTTCTCGAATGCGTTCAATCTAGTCGATTGTGTCCACCATCATAAGGGAGGTAAGAGCTCGTTGTCCGAATATCGCTAATTGGGTTGAGTTTTGTTATGCAAAACCTGCTAGGCTCTATTATCAGGATTCTGTTCTTTCTTCGGCCCAAGGTGTTCAACAGGGTGACCCCCTTGGACCCCTCCTATTTGCATTAGCTCTCCATCCCCTTGTTGAGAAGATTGCTGCCCAATGCACCTTAGACCTTCATGCTTGGTACCTGGATGATGGCACTATCGCAGGTGATACATTGGAAGTATCTAAGGCTCTGAAAATTATACAGGAGGAAGGTCCTAGCTATGGTTTGCATCTGAACATCTCGAAGACGGAAATTTATTGGCCATCATATGACCCAAGAAGAGATATTGAGTCTACCTTCCCTCCCAATATTGGTAAGCCTCTGTGAATGGTGTTAAACTACTTGGTGGTCCGGTCGAGTCTAGATTCGAGTTGCGGTAACATGGTGCTAAAAAGGGTGGATACTTCTATTCCAGCTTATGAGCAAAATACAGGAACTACAAGACCCTCAATGTGAATTACTGCTTTTACGTAATTGCACAGGGGTTTCTAAGTTGTATTTCACCCTCCGCACAACATGCCCCAAATCTATTCAGCTTGCTACCGACCGTTTTGACAAGCATCTTATGCAATATTTACGTCGACTAATAGTTGGTGATGGTGCGGGCTTTGGCTTGGTTCAGCAAAGACTTGCTACTCTCCCTATTAAAGACGGCGGTCTTGGAGTGCTTACTATGGCTGATACAGGTATGTTTTGTTACCTAGCTTCTCATGCTCAAACTCAACATCTACAGGCCAAGATCCTGAATTTGCCGGATGCTTCAGATCCTTGCCCCAGCTATCAGCATGCTTTACAGGTTTTTACTCAAACTTGTGGCCTCTCCTCTAGTTTCAATATCAGTGATACTGCCCCCCATTTCATGAAGTCCTTGGCAGTCATTCATTTTGGTGTTATCAAGGAGAAGATACCCACTAGTTACTCTCTTTCTTCGCGTGAAGCAACCCCCGTGGCGTTGTAATAGAGCTGAACACGCTATGGATTTTCTTAAGGCTATTCCCATACCGGGCTTAATCAGCTGTTGGACCTAGACAGTTCAGCGCCGTCTTACAATATCGGTTTGGTATACCTTTCTTTGTGGAAGACACTTTGTGTTCTTGTTGCAACAGGCCTATGGACATTTATGGTGACCATGCTATTCATTGTGCCAGTGAGGTTGGGCTCAAATTTAGACATGATTTGGTCAAAGATGTCTTGGCAGATATATGCTACAAAGCTGGAGTTGCTGCTGGGAAAGAAGTCTCTTTGGGTTTCCTTTCCAATACGGAGAATGAACTCAGACCCGCCGACATCATGGTTTATAATTGGGAAGATGGTAGGGATGTTTGTATGGATGTGACGGGGGTTTCACCTTTCACAAGTGCTAGGAAACGCAACATTGCTCCAGGGCATGCCATCGTTGCAGCTGTCACGCACAAGAATAAAAAATATTTGGACAAATGCACTTTGCATGGTTATGGGTTCGGTGTTCTGGCCTTTTCTACTTTGGGTGAGCTCGGAGTAGATACTATATCTTTTCTGAAAAGATTGAGGAATTGTATGGCTAGGCATGATGCCAACTTCAAGTTAGGCAACTCTCTTTTTTATAGACTAGGCATTGTTATTCAAAAAGGTGTTGGCGCCCAGCTTGTTGCTAGGTTGCCCACCATTCCCTGTAATCCTTGTAATCTCGACATTGTTCTTTAATAATAATAATAATAATAATAATAATAATAATAATAATAATAATAATAATAAAAGCCCCTAGAGGCACTCTTTTATAATAATAATAATAATAATAAAATAGGGAATGATGGAGTGTGGGACCGGCAATGGCTAAGGCATGGCCGGCCGGCAACGGGCACGGTCCCAGGTCACTCTTCCCAATTTTATGTATTTTTTTTTTATGATTTTAGGGAATTTTCATAAAATCAAAGAGATTTGTTGAAACCAAGGTATTTTGTTGAAATCAGGGAGTTTTCATGGAATCAGGAAAACAAAATAACAAACAATAATAAAATAATAGGCGTGTGGGACCGGCTAGGGCATGGCCGTCCCGCAAGGCTTAGGTCCTACGAGTTTTCCTAATTATATAATATTTTTCATGATTTTAGAGAAAATTCATAAAATTAGGGAATTTTCATGGTTTTAGGGAAAATTCATGAAATCAGGGAATTTTCATAATTTGAGAGAAATAATAAAATAATGGGGATGTGAGGTGTAGGACCGACCACGGCTAGGGAATGGCCGGCCGGCTGGTGCTCGGTCCCTCGACACCTTTCCCTAATTTTATTATTTCTTTGATAAAATCATGAGATTAGAGAATTTCCTTGAAACGAAGGAGATTTGCTCGAACGAGAGAATTTTCACGAGAGATCATGGAAAAATAATAAAATATGAAAAAATATAAAATTGGGCGCGGGACTGGTCACGGCATGACCGGCTAGCTGATGAGCCCAGTCCCCGGGCGCTTTTGCTAATATTTTATTATTATTATTTTTCCTTCCTATTTTGCATAGGTTCATCGTTCATTCATATTTTGAAATGCTCGTTTGCGCATTCAAATGCTGGTATGTGCATCATTGCTAAGTACACTTGCACCATTTTAGTCAGGGCTTATTCGATGCCCGGATGCCCGTCTCGTTGAATATTTATCACTAACCCGTGGACTTCTGCTGGGAAGAACCACGAATTGAAGTGAAGAAATATAACGAAGAATCGTAGAATATTGTTGGATATTCAGGCGATTAGAGATAATTAACTGGTGGCTCTATACTAGCAAGGCTTCCTATCTAGGAGCATTAATTATCTGAGGGTTGAGCAATATGAACTTGCTGGAGTGTCATATTCCTCTTGTATAGTCAGGGAAAACATGGTTGCATCCTGAAGACGTTATTGCTCTATACTAGAAGACATGCTGTCTAGGAGCCGTACAATCTTGCGATTCTATACAATATGAGATGTGCCGTGGTCTCAGCTGGGAGACTACACATATACATCTTCTCTGAGAGACTTTCTCGATCGGAGGTTTTATGGCACGAGCTTTCACACTTAGAGACATGAGTCTAAATACTCATCCGATTGCCGGATCCGAAGTAATTACTGAAATTGCTCAGTATTCATGAGATGTGCCGTGGCCTCAGCTGGGAGACTACACATCTACATATACTCTGAGAGAAAGCCTTCTCAGTTAGAGATTTATGGAATGAGCTTTCATGCTTTAATGAGAGACATGGGCCTCAATTCTCATCTGATTGCCGGATCCGGAGTATAGTTTTATAATTTTACCCTTTGTCGGAAATCCACCATCTACAGCCGAAAGAAAATTCCGGGCCAGACCCAATGGGGAGAGACGATTGAGGATTTACCTTTTCGTTCCTTTGATTTAAAGGAGGAGTAGACCCAAGACCACCAGGGGCAACTTCTTTCTCAACAGGTTCGCTGCCACCAACGACAACTTCTTTCTCAACAGTTCCCCCGCCACCAGGGGAAATCTCCATTTCAACAGAGCCATCACCATTATTCACACCATCCTCGTGATTATGTGGAGAAGTGTCAGTACGATCTTCATCATTGGTGACCTCTTCTTCTTCGAACTCTTCGTTCACAGGAGTAGTAACTTCATCGGGTATTTCCGTCCCCTCGTTAGCAGCGGTGGATGATTGAAGTGGTCCAAGTTTTTTCCTCTTTGTTACCTAGAGATATGATATAAAGTTAGCCTGAGGGTTATTCTCTCCCCACTTTGGGTAAAATCCCAAACTAAGAAGAGAAGGGGAAAGTATACAGCCTAACAAGGAACCATACCTTAACAACAGCAGTAATCTTTGAAGGAAGGGTAGCATCATAACTCTCCTCTTCGTCCGCATCAGCAACGTCGAAGGCATATTCAAAATTCATACCCTCAAAATTTAACCGCCAAGGGCACAAATCACCATAACGAGCTGGAGGAACCTCACGAGGTTCACTATCAGCTTGAGGACGCCATCCATGAGGACCAGGTACCCATCCATAAGCCCATGGACCGATAACCTCAATTACGGTGGCATGCCACTCATAATCATGATCACGCTTGAGCTTTTCACGAGCAGGAAAAAGCTTCCGCTGAGAAGAATTCTCAGTACCAGGGACATATTTCAACTTTGAATCACACACTTCGCTTAGAAGGCGAACATCACCACGAGGAGCAATGATTGTACGAAGACCAACACTCCACGGCTTACGGTTCCTTCCATTAACATAATCTCCGAATCAATTATTGAAATTCTCAGGAGTATACCACTCCCGCTCAGCTGGGTTAGGAACGTAGCAAGTCATCATTGTTTCCCCCTTACTCCGAAGATAACATTCCTTGAGTGCCCGAAGATAGTTCCCAGTCAATTGCACTACCGAGCGACAGTGTGTATGAGAAGTATAATTCTCACGACGAGCCAATACATCGTATTAGAAGGAATCACCATACTTGTACAAAGGCAACATAATCCCATCTTCGAAGGCACCCACTGTAGTCAGCAAATGGTACTCATCGTACTTGTAACTTGGAATCAGATCATAAGTAAGATCATCGCCGGGAGCGTAGAACCTGACTTCAAAGGCTTCGAGCTTATGATTCAACTTGAACGCCTCAAGATTTATATGCTTGAAAGTAACATTTTTCTTACCTACAGAGACGCTTCGTATAAAAGGGGGGGGGGGCATCAGAGTCATCAACAGGGTCCGAAGAATGCCTCTTCGGAGGACTCAAATATGAGGCTTTTCTCTTAGTGGGAAGATTCTTGGACGAACCAGCCTTCGGTGCGGTACCCTTGGCAAACTTACCCCTCATCGGAATAGGAGGAGAGGGAGGAGGCATTTTTGTTGGAACAACTGAGTGAAGAGGCTGTGCAGCCAGCGGCTCGGCATGATGAGAGGTAGAAGGCGGTGTGTTTGTTAGCCCAACTCGTTGGGTAGCAGTGGGACGAGTAGCAACGTATCGCGAGCCATGAGGACCCCTCGCCTGATCCCTTTCTTAACAGAGGAAACTCTGGAACCTGGGGCAGATGAGGTCCTTTGAGCACGGGGATCTGGGTGTGAAGGGTGTAGAAGAACCTCTTATTGGCGGAGACACATCTGGACTTCTAGGAGGAGAAGACCTATATGGACTCGATGGTGGAGTCTGTTAAGGGACCCGATGACGACCAACCATAACTACGAAGAGTCACAGAAACAACACGAAGATTAAACATAAGAAAGGATGAAGATCGTAAAGTAAATTTTTCAACTTCTTCAAAACCATTGGAAACGTCATCTAAAAACCCTAAAATCCGTAACAAATGGAGAACCCTAGATTACTCATAAACATCAAAAACAAGTTTAAATCAACAGACGGGAAGTCGCAGGTTTAATGATGAAAAACAGGGGCAAGTATATATACTTTCGTATATTTGTTCTTCATCACAGAACCAAGAACACAACAGCAGAAAACCAATAATCAATCAAGATTAGAAGAAAAAATAAAGCTTCGTACCTGTATCAAAAGCTTTAGGAGAGGAGCGAAAGCAGTTAATGAGAGAACGATGAACAACGACAGCAGTCAAAACCTCGAAAAATCCTAGGATTTTCTATCCACAGCAACACCAGCAGTAGTTAAGAACTAAAGAACAAAATGGAAAAACTAAAGAAGAGAATGAAAGGCCAGAGAGAAGGAGAAATTAAGGATCGATGAAGAATGAAGAAGGAATAGAATTTATGTCAAAAATTGACATTCTCTCTCCTTTTTATAGCACCAAGAATGATAAAAAATCATCCCACAATTCTAGAAGAAGTTATTGCAAAAGAGTGGGAAACGTGCCCTTAAATCTAGGGGAAGTTATTATGGAGAGATGAAGAGATTGTGAAAACAGTTTTCTTCTAACGTTGACTAACATCCAGGCTAGAAGAAAAGGGGCAAATTGTATACACATAATTCATCACTCGCCACGTGTCCAAGAGATTACACGTGGAAGGCTTATAATCCAGGACATCGAGATACGATGACACGCGTCAAACACCCAAGGGGCATCCGCCATCTATATGTGTACATCTTCGAGATGATCTGACGGCTAAAATCCGAGGAGCACTGAAGGAATAAGTCACTGCGAGGCATTGGAACATACCCGAAGATCGGCTTTACCCCATCCCGAGAGGGATCTAAGAATCAACGATGGAGGAAAGGCTGACTGACATGGATGGGATGGGAGCCGCAGACAGCTGACTGTCACATGCAGGCGACCCAACCACCCGCATTAAACACTCTAGCCATAGGGTACGTGGTAGGCAGGGTAGATGGTTTATTTTATGCCTACGTGTTATAAACCGCAAGTGCACGGTGTCTAGTCTGTAGGACAGGGCAAATACGGGTCGAACCACAGAGACTTGTGGTGCTGAGAGTTGATTAAAGGCTTACCACTGATTTTCTAAGAGATGTAACACAAGTATGATTGGTTTGTTGTCGAAGCGACTGAGGTTGAGCTGAAGTGACTCTAAACTAAGGTGCAAAAGAATGTAAAGCACTAGGGTGATTATTTCCACCACCTGATTTTATACTAAAGCAACTCAACAGAAGTTGTATTCTTGTGACTACCCAAGGAAGATTCTAAGGTATGATGTATCAGCTAATCTTCTAATTCCCCCTAGTATAGAGTGTCTTCTTACAGTACACTCTATCACAGGTTCCTTGGTTAATTAGTTAAACAACATACCTATTCTGTTAAGCACCTATCTTCTTCCATGGAAGTTTCTAATGGGTAATTGCTTAACTTTTCTCTCTAGTTCTCCCCTAGCATTGGCTGTCTTCTTACAGTACAGCCAATCACAGGAGAAATTGATCAATTAGCAAACAATATTTTTATCTCAATCAAGCACAGCAATAACACAACATAAAGATGAATCACTTAGCATGTTATCAGGGGTTTCAACAACACCCTAATTAAGAAACTTAAAACATAATTAAAGTAATTGAAACATAAATTATACTACTATGGTGCTCTGGCTAGCCCAGGCATAAGCTTCTACATACCCACATACAACTCTATTTATACCAACAAAAATCATAACCCAAAATTTCTTCAAAACAGAGAATAATTACAAACCTAATCGCCCATACTCTCTGAAATATGCTCTCCTCTCGTCCGGTCGTCTCTTAATCGACCATGCTTGGGTTGTTATGGAAAAACCTAATTTAATCTGCCTTAACCCTAGCTTCTAGGGTGAGAGAAGCTAATGGTTGAGAAAGGTAGAACTAGGGCATGGGGGAGGAGGTGCTGATGAAGGAGTTGTCGGGTGAGGCGATGATGGAAGTGGTGATGATGGCTCTGCATCAGACATGAGGAAGAAGGTGAAGGTAAGGTGTCTTCTCTGATTCAAGGTATGGAGAAGAAAGAGAAGATGAAAAGAAGAATGGGTTTGGTCGATTAGGGATAGGTATAGGGCGCTGTGGTGTTGAGCGGGTGTAGCAGATTTGATGAGGAAGGCGAAGCGACCGTTGGATCCGAGGGAACCGATGCGTGGTTGATGGATGGGCCGTAGGAGATCTTGATGTTGGGCGAGTGCATCAAAGAACGATATGTAGGGAGGAGCGAGCGTTGGATGCAGCTGGGCGAGATCTCGAACGGCTCAAATGGTGCGGGCTCGGATCCGGGTCGTGGGTAGCTCGAGCCCAAGTCTTGTAAATGAGTTGCTACTTGTTGGGTTGCAACCGATGCGTATTTGGCTTTGGCTTTCTGCTCCATAGACGCTTGTCTCCAATTCTTTGCTCTTTTGGCTCCTCAATTTCTCCGGGCTTTATTTACTACCTAAAAATACAAAATTAATTAGTACAAATATTTATTCTTGAAAAAGAGAAAACAGAATGGGATAATATCTCGATTTTCGAACACAAAAGATGAGTTAAATGCCAATAAATAGATGTATAAATATGCAATATTTGGCACTCATCAAATACACCCAAACCCGAATTTTACTTGTCCTCAAGTGAAACAGAAATTAGGAAATCCTAACTATACCCCCTGTCGCAGTCTCTCGAATGCATTTAGCGTATGCACTAAGCCTTTAAACCCCTAGGTGTCCCTAGTGGACGAGTTGTAGTCTCGTGAGGGTTTACCGTGAGGTGTACCTACAAAACCTTCTCCAACTTCGTAGTGTAAAAGAGTCTCAAGCATCCAAGGAGCTATGAGGACATAGAGTTTCGCATGCTAGTAATGAAGTTAGAACTACCAAAGAACGCATTCTCATCCTTAAGTGCCGAGCGAGAAGTAACCATACCATATGAAAGAATTCGGATTCGATTGTGATCATAAGCCTCGACTTCGCCTCACCATTAGGGTTTTATGATAATTGCACTCAAAAAGACCGCTTTTTAGTCTCTCATGTGTGCAGCGGGAATAAAGAGAGAAATCCCGCACACGTTGTAGGTAAGAAGGATAACCTTCCGAAATAATTTACGGAGACTCCACAAGAGTGTGGACAAAAAGAATCTTTTTCTGATGATCTCTAAGAAAGGAAATCAACCATTAGCAAGGGTGGGAGTACTCACTTACCTTCTCACCCGATCGGCAATTAATATCACTCTCTCATAAGAAACCATAGAAGCGTCTTCAATCTTCGGTCTTCGGTCTTCAACTGTTGATGACGAACTTCTGAACTTTACAAAAACTTGACAATTTTTTTTTTTTTTTTTTTTTTTTTAAGAACTTACAATAAAACAATAAAACTTAATTTTTCACAAACTTCATTAATTCTCATCCTATTTTCTTTTCTTTTTCTTTGTTGCTTGTAAACCTTGGACTATCTCAACTTTTCTTCCAATATTCTGATGATGCTCCGTTTGCTGACGATGATGTGTTTCTATGGGTCTGTTGATTGAGAGAGAGAGTGATGCTAACTGCAAATCGGTATTTAGAAGAAGTTTTCATCTTTAAACGCCACCCTCATGATTGACAAAAATTAGCACTCAAGAGATCAAAAGTAGTGCTGAAAGTGGTACGAAGTTCGGTAGCTCACCATTCCTACCCGGAATTGACGTACGGTGACACACACTCTAACAGCTTTTCTAGAAAGTTGCAAAAAAATTGAAGGTTGGTGCCTCACTTGATGTAAAATGGGTAGTCTCCACTATGGGTGATCACAATGCTACTACCGAATATCTAAACAACACCTAATTCGCTCTCCGGTATGGTTAAATCCAATTTTAACGCTCTAATCAACTAAGAAACCCGATTGTGTTCTCCAGTACTTACAATTTCTGTTATTTCGGTCAGATTCTCTATGTAAACATAGCTAGAAGCATGCTAGTGACTCTAAAATCTCTAAAGTTGGAGGTTTTTATTTGCAAAGAGTTTTCAATTTTTTATTATTTTTTTATTTTTTACATAAAAGATTAAAAAGACTAAAAACTCTATATGCAAATGCAAATGCACCCCCAAACCTAAATCAAACATTGTCCTCAATGTGTCGACAGATAGAAAAAATTTAAACAGTCACATACCAAGAGAACTATGCTGATAAGAGAAAAGGGAAGAGATTACCGGATGTCGGCGGGAGCAAGGTTAGAGCTTCACTAGTCAAGGCTAGCATCCAACATTCTCAGTGGAGATCATATCGGATTAGCACAATATATGCACAAGAAGACTCAACCGATGCAAGAAGGAAAAATTAACAAGTCCTACTGGATTATATACAATGAAAATTCACCATACACTAACAATCTAAAGAGTTGAGGATCAACCCAATAGAAAATATATACAAACATCAACAGCCTTACACAAATATAAAATGAGAGTGCAAGTAAGGCTGTTTATGGGAATGAGTTTCCCCCAAACCTAAACTTGTCAACAGGTGCGGTTTTGAGCACAAAATCTTGCAAATTTAAAGGTACATCATGCACAAGGTCTAACTCCAAATGAGTTTTGCTAATAACAAAGACATACACATTCCAACCGTGGTTCCTTAAAAGTGTTATACTTTGATGCAAAATAGTCCAGGAGGACTTGGGAAGCACAAAGCTCTAGGCCTAAGTTAGGCATTTTCAGAAAAGTTGGTTTTGCAATTTTGTTACAAACTACACCTAGGTTTGGTGGAGGAGTTTCAATCTGTGACTTAGGAGAGAAAGTAGGTACATCTAAGTTGTTTTCATGTATAAGATCATTTGCACCATCACACACTTTCCTAAGGTCAGAAGAGGGTAAATCATGTTCACCCGCATAAAACAATTCATCAATCTCCATGTAATAATCATCATCACTCTCATGCACAACATAACCAGGAGAGATATCATGCTGTAACCTAGGCATGGAATCAGGCACATGCATTGAATCATCTGTGTCAACAGACAATTCAGCTATTCCTAAGTCACAAACAGGTGGTAAGGCATGCTCATTTTCACAGGACAAATGCACAGGTTCCACATCGGCAAAGACATGTATGAATATCGTAAAAGCATCATTCATAGGGTTCACGTAAGAGACACTTAATGTCTCGAACCTAAAGATTCCACTATATTTTCAAAATACACATGCTCTTCATATTCATCATCATCATCATAGCAAAAATTCATCTCTCCATTCAAAATGGTAGTATTTTTAGTGTACTCATCTACCTCTAGATTAGGTTCATATTCAGTGTTAGTTGCATGAGTAGGACTAGAAACACTATTTTCAACATTATCAGGAATAACAAACATCCTATCATTTTGTAACTCAATCAGGTTCCTTTGAAGAATCATAGTGAGTCGTTCTATTGAAGGAGAGTCTTCACTAGTGGGTATGCATTCCTCATATGGATATTCATTGTATGGTTGAGCATGAGGTTCACTAGAGAAGGGAAATTCAGACATGTTGCTATATGGATGGTCATGTATTGCATTGGGTTCAAGCCTAGCATTTTGCTCCATGAGCGTTTCCATTAGTGATTGCAAACACGGAGTTGGGGGAGTACAAAATTGTTCAACTCCCCACTGTGGTTGATGATACCTGTGCTCATGGTCATTAGGATTCTTAGAATATCGATCGCAACCTTTGAAAGGTTGATTATGGTCCCAATGATTACCAAAGATAGTCACTTCTAGACAATTCGTACATTGGATTATCATGGTTTTCCCTAGACTGTCTAAAATCATGCAAAATATAGCAGTTCCTAGCAGGGTGGTCTGAGCTACCACATAAGGTACAAGCATACATTTCATATTGCCTAGGGAAATTAGATTCGACAGATTGCTCATGTAATTGCTTTTCTAAAGCAGATACTTGAGCTTCTAATTGATCTAAAAGTGATGACTGGGTATGAGAAAGGTGTTCATTTTCAACCTGTGGTGGATGATACATGTGCTCATAATGATTAGGGTATGTGGAGTCAGGGCCCTGAGAAGGCTCATAATATTCCCTAAAATCACTATGGTATGTGGGGAGTTCATACTGTGAAGCATGCCCGTAAGCAAGCTCTACGATGGATTTGTTACCATCCCCGATTTGGAGCACCAAAATCGACATGGTCTAGAAACTCAAATAGCCTAGCATGTATAACCAATGATGTCTCAAAACAGGGAAGCGAAGCCCAAGTGATGCAAATGCACATCCCAAAGGTTATGGAAAGCCCAGTTGTTGTGGGCTCAGTTTTGGTTTCAATGGGTTTTGGTTTATGTGGGCTTAAAGTTTGGTTTAAATGGGCTGCATTTTGGTTTAAGTGGGATTTGGTTTATTTGGGCTTTGGTTTTGTGTAGAGGAGCAGAGCCGGTTTATATGCAAGCTCAAAGTGCACAAGTGGGATTCAAGGGTTGTGCAAAGCCTAGTGGTATTGGGTTTTGATTTGTGCAAAGCCCGGAGTTAGATGAACATGTGCGGCCCAGCAATTGAATGGCCCAAGATGTGGGCTTTAGTCTACGGTTGGCGGCTCAGTGTAGGTGATTCGGTGGTTATACACGGCCCAGTTTTGGTGCGGGGCTCGGTGTGTGCAGAGCCCCGGGTTGTTGCAAAGCAGCACGGCTTGGTCGTGCTTAGTGAGAAACATAACAAAAATTACACAATTTTCTAGCACATAGGGGTGCTTAGTTCCGTAATGCACAACACCGACTTTGGAGGTTGGCAGCTCAAGAGAGTGCACAACATTTGTAAGAGAGTGCTCGGTTTATGCATCGGGTATGTGCACAGAGTAACACAACACAACACAGATTAAACACAAGTCGGCGGGTGCACAATGCCGATGAGAGTCACAGATTAGCAACAATTGGATACACAACTCGGCCAGGTTAAAAACAAACTGTGCACACACAAATGTACAACTCAGGATGCAATGCTCAGATGAATGGCTGATCAATTCAGGGCTAGAAGGCTCAACAAAACACTGATTTCACTCAAAAAAAATGACACAGCACAGCACAGCGCAGCTTATGTGCAGAACAACAATGTATAGAGCACAGGAATTTCGGGCAGATTGGTTAACCAATTTTTACAGAGCATGCTCAAGTTTGGTTCTGGAATAGACTTTGCACGGCTTGGGCAAATGGGTGACAGAGAGTCAACGGGGTTTCACAAATTTGCAGGCTTAAAAGCACAGCAAAGCATGCATTAAGCACAAAGGAGTCGGGGTAGATGGTTGTGCTTACTCAAGTTGCTCAACACTCATTCAAATGCTATAGGTCACACACTAATTGCGTAATTTGTTGCACAAATGACAGGTCACAGCAAATAAACAAAGCTTGGCCTTTACAACATACCACTGGTGTCAACAAGGTCAGTTGACCTCAAGATTCGAGAGTTTAGGCACAAAATTACAGGTTTGCACAAATGAGGTTGACAAAAGATGCTCAAGAAATGACACAGTTTGCCACGAAGAGCAATCACACAAGGTCATCAACAGCTTGATTTGATGTCAACTATCTCGATTGACTTCAACCGGGATTTGCATCTAGCCTAGTTATCCAAGTTCAACCTCACGGCTACGAAAATGGAGGTGAACACAAGGTTTGTCGAGGCCTAGGGTTGAAAGTACAGGCCTTGTAGAGGCCTAGATTGCACAACAACTTATACAAACAGCACAACTCAGATAGTTTATGCATAGATCATGTCACTCTCAGCTAGCATGTGGGTAGTTCAAAGATTATGAAAACCAACAATGTGTATTCGTAAAGTTCAAGTTATCATGCAATCGGGGTATGCAACACAAGTAAGCATAACATCGAGTTTTAACACTTTTGTCGATGAGAATAGATCATGTAAGGGTCTCATCAATAATTTAAGCTCAACAGGGGTCGGGGTTATGCTCGGTAGACCAAGATGCAAACTTAGGCTCTACAGCTGCAGGGGGGCCGGAGGGTTGCAATGTCGATTACAAGTTTGGCCAACTTCAAAGTCACAGCTCATTCACTTAAGTGACAGGGCAATATGCTTGTTATGGGGCATAAAGAGCTTACTCAGCTATCAAGGGGTCACTCAACTGAAGCCTCAAGTTATGCGCCTTTCTCTTCTTCCTTGCCTCAGCTTTCCCATCAGCTTTGCAGGTACCTGTTACTCAAGAAAGGTATCTCAGTTCCCCATAGTTAAGGCAAGAGCCTCAAAATACTAGTGCTGGAATTTCAAAGCAATCATTTTGTAGTATGAATATTGAGAAAGAATGCCACCAGAGTCAACTCTTGGAAAGACAGATGACAAATGCTAAATGCAATGACTAAGTTAAATGCAATGCACAGATGAGGATACTAAAATGCAGTTAAGATTAACAACTAAAATACAATGATTGTAACAGAAGAAGAAAATTAACAAGTTACACTAAATATAAGATTAAAAGCACTAATTCAAGGTGAATATGTACAGGGGTAGTTGAAAAACAGTGAAGGAAAAGCCAAAAATCGAAATAGCACACGCCAAGTCCCCGGCAACGGCGCCAAAAACTTGGTAGGCAGGGTAGATGGTTTATTTTATGCCTACGTGTTATAAACCGCAAGTGCACGGTGTCTAGTCTGTAAGACAGGGCAAATACGGGTCGAACCACGAGACTTGTGGTGCTGAGAGTTGATTAAAGGCTTACCACTGATTTTCTAAGAGATGTAACACAAGTATGATTGGTTTGTTGTCGAAGCGACTGAGGTTGAGCTGAAGTGACTCTAAACTAAGGTGCAAAAGAATATAAAGCACTAGGGTGATTATTTCCACCGCCTGATTTTATACTAAAGCAACTCAACAGAAGTTGTATTCTTGTGACTACCCAAGGAAGATTCTAAGGTATGATGTATCGCCTAATCTTCTAATTCCCCCTAGTATAGAGTGTCTTCTTACAAGACACTCTATCACGGGTTCCTTGGTTAATTAGTTAAACAACATACCTATTCTGTTAAGCACCTATCTTCTTCCATGGAAGTTTCTAATGGGTAATTGCTTAACTTTTCTCTATAGTTCTCCCCTAGCATTGGCTGTCTTCTTACAGTACATCCAATCACAGGAGAAATTGATCAATTAGCAAACAATATTTTTATCTCAATCAAGCACAGCAATAACACAACATAAAGATGAATCACTTAGCATGTTATCAGGGGTTTCAACAACACCCTAATTAAGAAACTTAAAACATAATTAAAGTAATTGAAACATAAATTATACTACTATGGTGCTCTGGCTAGCCCAGGCATAAGCTTCTACACACCCACATACAACTCTATTTATACCAACAAAAATCATAACCCTAAATTTCTTCAAAACAGAGAATAATTGCAAACCTAATCGCCCATACTCTCTGAAATATGCTCTCCTCTGTCCAGTCGTCTCAGAATCGACCATGCTTGGGTTGTTATGGAAAAACCCTAATTCTAACTGCCTTAACCCTAGCTTCTAGGGTGAGAGAAGCTAATGGTTGAGAAAGGTAGAACTAGGGCATGGGGGAGGAGGTGCTGATGAAGGAGTTGTCGGGTGAGGCGATGATGGAAGTGGTGATGATGGCTCTGCATCAGACATGGGGAAGAAGGTGAAGGTAAGGTGTCTTCTCTGATTCAAGGTATGGAGAAGAAAGAGAAGATGAAAAGAAGAATGGGTTTGGTCGATTAGGGATAGGTATAGGGCGCTGTGGTGTTGAGCGGGTGTAGCAGGATTTGATGAGGAAGGCGGCGACCCGTTGGATCCGAGGAACCGATGCGTGGTTGATGGATGGGGTGTAGGAGATCTTGATGTTGGGCGAGTGCATCAAAGAACGATGTGTAGGGAGGAGCGAGCGTTGGATGCGGTGGGCGAGATCTCGAACGGCTCAAATGGTGCGGGCTCGGATCCGGGTCGTGGGTAGCTCGAGCCCAAGTCTTGTAAATGAGTTGCTACTTGTTGGGTTGCAACCGATGCGCGCGCGGGCTTTGGCTTTACGCTCCATAGACGCTTGTCTCCAATTCTTTGCTCTTTTGGCTCCTCAATTTCCCGGGCTTTATTTACTACCTAAAAATACAAAATTAATTAGTACAAATATTTATTCTTGAAAACAGAGAAAACACAGAATCTGGGATAATATCTGATTTCTGAACACAAAAGACGAGTTAAATGCCAATAAATAGATGTATAAATATGCAATATTTGGCACTCATCAGTACGTGTCAACTAGTCTGTGGAAGAGAAAGCATCGACCCATCGTCATCGAGTATAGCCGCTGGGGGCATCAGTTCAGAGCGAAGACACCGGCGGGATCAACACAAAGAACAAGAAGATAAGGTTCAAACGACCTTTGACGGTGGACCCCACGTATCTTCCCTATAAATACCCTCTCCACTGAGAGAGAAGGGGAGGACCAGTTTCTAAGTAATTAGGGAAGAAGATAGGAAAGAGAAATAGGAAAGAGTAGGTATGAATTCTATTTCCCCAAGCATCGTAACACACTTAAAGTCATTCGACTATTTATGTAACCTCTCAATACATAGTGAAACTCAATACCCCGTGGATGTAGGCCTTAGTGTTGAACCACGTAAATCATTGTCTCATTTACATTTCATCACTTTATTTTACGCTTTACTCTTTATTTCTGGTAATGCTATGCATCGTAATTGTGTACGATTCAATTCCCTATTGACTAGACGATGACGAGTCCAAAGACTCTGAGTCGATGAGTCTTCGTATCTTACACCGCTTTATATTTATCTTATCCCTTGCAGTGTTATTTACTTATAAATGCGAATATTGTTTGTGAACACGTGGATACCCTCGTAATTTATGTGTTCACAACTAGTATTGGGGTTGGTGATACGTGTAATAGTCACTCAATTTCATACACAAGTAGTACATCGCAAAAGCTGACAGAGGGATTCTGTTAAGCAATTGTGTATAGAGAAGACACTAGTAAGCCGGCCGAGCTTATGCGTCTGATGCTAGGATCAACCTAATTCACAAAACATAATGCATTCAATGGGTTACACCTTGAGAGCTTATTCATGATGGCTCAGATGGATAGAATCTGGCAGTCGAGCGCTTCCGTATCCAGTGACAACAGGAATTCCGGGGATAGCAGAGCTTATTGCTATTCTACGGTTGGTGATAATAGAAAATTAACAAGGAATAAACAAGTATTTTATGTTCAGTGACGGCGAATGATTCCTTAATCATCTTTGCTTTCTTATTATCTTTTTGTTTTACTTTCATCAAACCAATCCACCCTTTTTACTTTATTTTGCTGATCAAATAACCTATCAATTACACAGCTCTTTGTGGGAACGATCTCTTACTACCACTATATTACCAGTTAATTAGTGGGAAATATCTTTATTAATTTGTTGCACTTATTTACACGCATCATAAAGAAAGAAAAAAAAAAAAAGCTTTGTATATATCCTTTATAATCCTCTCTTTAATTTTAATTTCATTAGAAATATTTGTTGATCTTTTATTAATGCATTGAAGAATTAAAATTAATAAAAATATCGAAAAATAGAAAAATTAAAAGTCATTTTTTTTTGATAGGCTAAAGCCGGACCCAGGCCCCTACCCAAATCCAGCCAGTTGGACTAGCCGCACTGCTAGACCCAACCCCGCCATACCCCTCTATATAACTAATTTAAATACAAACCTCTACGGTGGGGATCGAACCCCTGAGTTCCTCCTTACTGGAGTTGATGGGATACCACTAAGCTATGCTCTTTATAAACCTTTTAGATTCTGATTAAAAGGTACAACATCCTAATTTCTTTAATTTTAGATTATGTAACCCATATTGTGATCTTTAATTTTTAGGTTCTATAACCCATCTTCTGGATTTAGAGGTTCCTAATCAGCAAAATCCAAAGTTATTAATTACAAGATTAAACATTTAAGTTTTAAATCAATGGTTAGAAATGTTTTTATTCTCTTACAGGGGTGTATTGGACCAGGTTTTATCTAGAAAAAAATTAGATATTAGTTTTACCTGAATCTAGTGGATTTATAATGTTTCTTAAAGAATCCTTAAGATTCTTATAGATATATAATTTTGGATCATAATGGATTGTCTAAGGAGTAGTTTGCTTTTTAAAAATTGAAGTATATTACCAATTAGTAATATATTTGAAAAAACCAAGGTCATCATGATTCCCCTAAAAAAATCTAAAAGTGGTGGTGGTGGTGGTCGGTGTTGGTGGCGGTGATGGTGGGCGTGGGCGGTGGTGGTGGCGGTGATGGTGGGCGTGGGCGGTGGTGGTTGGTGTGTGGCGGTGATGGTGGTGGAGGTAATGGTTGGTGATGGAGGCGGTGGTCGATGGTGGTGGTTGTGTTGATGTTGGTTTGTGGTGTGTGGTGGTGGTGGTTTGTAGTGGTGGTGGTGGAAAAACATAGCATGTTGTGATAAAAGAAAAATTGTCCATAAGAATCCATGAAACTCTTGTGGTTTGGGTTAAGATTGATATGAGATAATAACATACATATTTTTCCTACAAGTATCCATACGAATCCATATATATCTTGTCCCTTAACTATCCTAAGAAATCTTAAATAAATTGAATACCTAGAATATTTGTGGAATCTAAAACAATCCTAATTGAATACCATGGATATTTAATGATTCCTTACATATCCTAATTGAATACCTATGAGTTTTTAGGATTGTTAAATATCCATATAAATCCTAATCCAATACACCCTTATGGTTGGAGATTGATTTTTTTTCACATCCCTGAAACAATAAAATTTTATTTCACATCCATTAAAAAAAGCTTAGACCAAAAAAAAAACATGATTTATAAAGGGGGATACCAGTCCTATTAAGTGCTGATACCGTTTCATATAGAACAAAAGAATCCCATCGATCCTGGCCGTTGGATCGATGAAATGGTATCAAATCCTAAAAAAAAAAGTCCAAATACAATTACATTCTATATATCATTCCTCTTATTGCATTCACTGTGGGTCCATCACCTTCAAAAAACATTTTAAATTTACAATTTGACTGATGCCCATGACAGTGTCCACATTTGCATGATTTATTTGGGCTGATACCAACATTACTAGGGACTAATACCATTTAGTCGATCCTACGGTCATAATTACTTAAAAAAAATTTCTTATATGAAATTGTATCAACCCCTTGTAAATCGTGGCACCGACTCCTTTTGGTCTGCATCTAGTTGTTCCCAAAACTTACCGTTTTCTTTCTCATAGTTTATCACTTTATCTTCTTTGGATTTCCCAGAATTTACTATTTTACCAGCTTGCTAGCACAGAGGTTCTGTAGTCCTTCCACTGCGTCCTACTTGAGAGAGAGATTGTTTTGTGCTTGTGTGTCGCATTTATAACCGAGAAGCATACCCCAAGAAAAGGCAGTAACGCACACATCACCCCACTTCCCAAGGACTACTTTGCATTGATGTGCAGAAGATATCTTATTTTTCGTCTTTATTCATTTATTACAAGATCTTAGCTCTGTACGTTTTTACTCTCAGCGGTACATGTCTGCTGTCCATTACATTCATTTGACCAAGACATTACCAACTCTTCATTTCTTGAAATTTGCAAGCAAACGCATATGCAGCTGCCTGGTGCAGTTTCCTCTTGGCGGTAATTAATGTGCCGATACTTCCCAGCCTCATGGTGCCCGGACTGTTTTTCACGGCCGTTCTTTTTCAAATTTTGAGTATAACAAAATTATTGAATAAAACATGAAGTAATGTATGGTTGACCGATAGCAACAGTTCCTTCGATGATTAAAGAGGCAAAAGTATTACGTATCTTGGTTTTAACACAGAAAGGCACTGTCAAATCCCAGCAGCCTAACTCTTCAGAACACACAGCAACCCATACTTACATGTCGCTTTAACTAGCATCACTTTTTCCTGCCTTGCTCTATTGATAGGTCCAAATATTTATGTACGTACCCTAACCAATAACCAAGCATTCATGATTCAAATCTGTATAACAAGTAGCACAGTTTGGGAAATACTCATTCAAACCCCATTCGTTGAAATACTGTCAAATAGGGTTCTAGTCCAATGAGCTTCTTCTTCTCTACCTGTTCTCCTCACTCAACAAATATTCTCTCCCTCTTTTAAGGAAGGCTTAGTTAAAGAATGTTGCACAATTTTAGTAAGGGCATTTTAGCTTTCTTCTCTGGGAAAGAAAGATCTTTGTTCCTTTTCTATTTTTGTTTCGTTTTAGGGTAGTTTTGATTGCTTTGGATTGGTTGAAATCTCTGCTATTGCCATAGATAGAAATGAATGAACATCTGTGATTGGTCTTTGGGGTACTATTTTATAGTGTCATCTAAGGTCTTGCATGTGGAAATGAGGCAGTGGGTGCAGCCAAGGATGACTTGCCGGCATATACTCAGCCACACCTGAAGTATTTAAGTAGAGATGAGAAAAGCTGGCAAGTGGTCTTTGTCTACGTTTCTGCCTGGTTTTCTCATGCTAGATCTTGTGATGATATTCATGGCCATGTTGGTTTAAGCAGACGCATGGGATTGATTTGTATGCACTCTGGGGTTAGATATATAATTTGTTCTTATGTTAATAGAAAATGTAACACTTCTTTTCAGGTACTAATATAATTAATTTGTTAATATAAGTGTCTTTTTTTTTTTCTACTGAAGATGGCAGAAAAGGATAAGTTTGATTTTCACCTTTAAAATGCTTTCCCTACTTATTATAATCTGATTCATTGCTTCCTATTGTTGTATATGGGACATTGGGACACAGGGATGTTTTTGGTCTGAGATCTTGGTGTACACCTAGCAAAGTCGGCGAAGCTAAGTCGGGTAGTTCCTGCAGATGCATGGTAATGGGTGTCATATATTAGGCGCAATCGCATTATGCCTAATTGTTATAGAGCTTATTTGTTTTTTCTTCTGGTTCAAATAGAAATAGTGGGGTGCCATTGATATAACACTACTTTTGTATCCTTACCTTGTCAAAAATAAAGAAAAAGTAAGTTCAATACTTGTATTCATTTTCCTACAAAATACACATGGGTCTTTCGAAAGAACCATTTTTTAGGGACCGTGGTTTTTTTGAGGGGACCATGATTTTATCAGGCCACCTTCCCTATAGTTATAAGCGGTGTCTTAAAACGTGGAAATGACTAACCTACTCTTAACCTAATTTAATTTAAAACTAACCTAATAACCACACATATATATATATAACCACCACCACCGCCCACCACCACCGATTACCACCACCACCTCCTCCCACACCAACCAACGATTACCACCATCTCCTCCCACCACCACCACCCACCACCTCCTCCGATTATCACCACCACCAACCACCGATTACCACCACCACCAACCACCACCACCTCTCTCTCTCTCTATATATAGCTTGATTTAAATCATTAACAAAGATATTCTCACAAACTCATTAGTTGTCATTCGTTTTTGGTTGAAAAATGAGAAGTAATCATCAAAGTGAGCTGAAAATGGAAGTTGCAGAGAGGTTTAATGGAGGTTTTTTTTTTCAGAGACAGGTTCGGTTATGTCGCAAAAAAAAAAAAAGTCTCAGCCGAACTTTTAGTTCGGTTACGTCGCAAAACGTTCGGTTTGTCGCAAAAAGTTCGGTTATCAGGAATTAATTTTTTCTTAACCGAACTCAAAGTTCGGTTGATTCGCAAAAAATACTTTTAACCGAATTATGGGCTAATTCCATATATGCATTTGCAAGTGCAGTTCGGTTGGATCGCAAAATTGTTAAGTTTGCGAACCAACCGAACTCTGTTGAAGTTTGCGAACCAACCGAACTTCTAACACTAGGTTACTTTTAACCTGCAGTTCGGTTGGTAACTTGGTTGCGTTGAAGTTTGTGAACCAACCGAACATACCTCTGTAAAACTTATTACTAAAGTTCGGCTACCTGCGTGTTTGAAGAAAGAAACCGAACTCTGTGTTCGGTTATATGTTCTTGACATTTACTAACCAAACTACGTGTTCAATTACCTGTTTTTCACACTTGGTAACCGAACTACCTGAACCTAGCAGGTAATTTTTATAAAAATTACAGTTTTATGAATATTTGGACCAATTCAACCAAGATTATCTAAGTTTGAAGCATACATGGGTACCCAAATATTCTTCCTCCGGTTGTGGTTGGTAAAATCCATGTTTTACTTCTTCATCTTCTCTAACTTTACTCTCTCAATAATTCTACTTCTTTTTAAAAAAAACCCGTCTGATTTTTTAATCTCACTAATTATCTTTAACTTAATCATTTCACTAATCATTACACTAACTAATCATTACCCAAAATTAATCAGGAGGGTAATTTAGGTATTAATAGAAATATCTAGATAAGGGGTGACCTAGATTTACTTCTAAATGTCTTACTAAAAATAGACCCATGGTCCCCCAAAAAAACCATGGTCCCCAAAAAACGGTTCCTTCGAAAGATGTTTGCAAGTTCATTCATATTCATAGACGCGGAGCTAGACATTGGTTGTGGGGTGGGCTTGCCTTTTTTAGGCATGGCTAAAGAGCAAGTCTTATTTTGGAAGGATTCCATCTTCCATGCCACCTCAGCATTTAGAATAGTCCATGGAAGGTCAAGTGGAGTGGTGAAATCGTAGAAACGGTAATCAAAATAACGTTTTACGCTAATAAAAATAGTGTCTGAAAAATGCTGGTAAGAATATCGCTTTACCCTATTAAGATTAGCGATTGGATTCATTTTAATTTACGGGTAACAAAAAAAACGTTGATAAGAATAGCGTTTTACGTTATTAAAATTAGCTTTGGGTGCTATTCCGATTTGCACTTTTCGTCCTCTAGTGCGCTATTGTGAATAACGTATTACGCTAATCTGATTAGCGTTTTCGTGGATTCCACAGAGCATCCCACGAAATCATGGAACATGGCTTGGAAAAACTGTGGAAAACAACAACTTGGAAGCCACTAGACTTGACATTCCACAATTTTTCCACACTTGGAATATGTTGGATTCCACCATAAGACTTGCTCTAAGCATAAAATTCATACTTATATTATGGCCTCACTCAAAAAAAGCTATGGAAAAAATGATTTTTTCTCTTGTTGGGGCCGACTTAAGCTAGCTGCCAAGCCCTAGTCACAGTGTAGCTCCGCCCTCGCATATTCATATGGGAGGTATTGAAATTTCAAATACAAAAGTCATTTTATCAATCTTCTTTTTTTTTTTGCCATAATAATTACCATAATGTAGTTAAGCTAATCCGCTACAGTATATATATTATGATGAACAACTAATACACTTGTAACACCTGAGGATGGACATATTTTTTTTTTTTTAATAGTTTGGAAGAGTGGTCATGGGCTACATCCTTAACTCCTTATAAGGAGTTATTTCTGGCAATTACAGGGTTCGAACCCCTATCTCCGTTGTGGGAGGGAGCATACCAACCATCAGACCACTTGATGGTTGGCTAGGATGGAGCGGACAGATTTTGGACTCTGATCAATAATCATGATAACTTACCGTTGTTCTCTTGACATTTCTTATTTATCTCCTTTGGATTTTCCAGATTCTACTTTACCAACTTGCTAGCACATAGAGCAACCACAGTGGGCGACTATACTCAAAAATTTGGTAAATGAACGAGACGTAGTGGGACGTATTATCGACTAAACCCCAACTATCGACTAAATCCCAGACTATATTTGGTCTGGACGAAAGACTAAACTCAAATATAGTCGGGCGTTGATATAATCCACGCCCTACCACCAGGCGGGTATATAATGTACGCCCCACACCAGGCGAACGTATACTCAACGTCCCACACCAGGCGTGGTTTATACCTCCGCCCCATGAATATTTTTAAAGTGTTTTGAATGGGGCGTTGAGTTTACCTCCGCCCCCTTTTTTTTTTTTTTTTGAGTTTTCGGAATTTCCCCCACACCAAGCGAAAGTATAATCCACGCCCCACACCAGGCGAACGTATACTTCACGCCCCACACCAGGCGAACGTATACTCTACACTCCACCAAATTTAGTCTTCCACCCGTAGCGTCACACACCAGACTAAACCCAAATTTTGGTATTTTTTTCCCTCTTTGATCTTTGGTTAATACTCGCACCACTGCAGTTGCTCATGGACTCTGTAGTACTTCTAGTACGTCCTACCCTAGTTAGCAATTCGGAATTCGGAAAACGTACGGAACGGCAAACGTACGAGTATTATACGGTTTTGTAAAATTCAGATTCGGTCCAAGATTCGGTCAACGGGACGTGATTCGTCAAGAATTCGAACGGCATAAATGACGTTTATAATTCGATTTATAAATGTGAGTTCGCTCAAAATTCTATCTATAAACTAAATAATTTATATTTATATATATACCAATTTTTAAATAGTTATTTAAAGAAAAAATAAAATTAATATGATGATATTAATAATTCTTTATATAAAAAACAGAGTTTTTTCGAGCTCTGTGGTTAATCGGAGCTTCTGGTTGATTCTGGCCCCACCATTCTAAATTTTAGCCAATAGAATTGCAGTAGAATCTTTTGGACCCACAAAATATTGTCTGGCCAATTACATTTTAGAAAATAATTTCCTAAATTTACTAAATCTTATTTAATCTCATAATATTTTCAAAAATAAACAAAAAAAAAAATCGGCAGAATATATAAATCATAATTATTATTCTAAAAATATGATAATATTAACAGTTGAAATAAATTGAAATACAATCGGATCGAGATATGCATCATGATTTCCTCACAAAATTCAATCAATCATAAAAATTAAAAAAAAAAAAAAAGTCCAATGTCCAATGTCGGATTACACTTCTTTAAATTAAATTAAATCTAACAACAATTCCATACTACTAATAATTAAACTAACCTTTACAATTACGGTTCCAATAAAATTAAAAAACATTGATCAAATTTAGATCAACAATTAAAATTAAAAATCAAAATACACATAAAGTAGTGGATTTACATACCAATAGATTATACATGCTTCATCTTCTTCAAACAAAACTACATTGATCGTTATTCCTGTCCAAAATCGAAATACGAAATACTGTAGTTAGTATAAAACCGCGATGAACTAAATTAAACAAAAATTTAAAAACGAGAGAAAAAAAAAATATTAAGAACGAGAGAAAAAAAATATAGTAGAAAAATCTAACAAATAAAATATTCCATAAAAAGTTAAAAACATGCTATAAATAATTTCGCGTCCAAAATATACTTAAATTATAATTTTTTTTGCAGGTAAATACGGCAATATATATTTGATAAAATATTATGCTTTTATTGAACATAAATATAGTAGCTATCCATATTTCCCGTATTGTTCCCTAAACAAAGTTTTTCTCTTATGGAATTTTAGGGCTTGCTAGCTCTCTATATAAAGCATTCGAGGAAATGCCGGACCTCATCGCTTCGTCTTTGCTTTTTCTTTCGCTAGGTTTTGCTCTTTGTTTCTCTCTAATAGTTTGTTGTTTACCGTTGTTAGTTTGCATGCACAAGTGTGATCAATTAGTTTTCTCTTCTTGTTGATATTGGTTCTTTTGGAGCTGTTGTGGTGATAATAAAACTCACGTTAGGTATGTAATTTGTTTTGCAATTGTTGATGATCTCCTTCTAAATAGATGGGTTATGAATTTTGGCCTTCGTTTTTCACTTTTGTTGCTGGTGTAGCAATAGCTGGATCAAAATATGGGTAGCTACTAACATAAGGCCTCATATAAGGCATCATACAAGGATGAGGTGATTAATTAAAAAATACTGTATATTTTAATTTTTATATATAGTTATTTTGTTAATTTTATGGTTATTTTCAGCTTTATTTTTGGCGTGCGATCTAAGTAATGCTGCGGCAATGGGAGGCCATAAGTGCACAAGTTAGATGGATCTAAGGAGAACGTTAATTCCATTAAACTTCATGGTAAAACGAAATAAACTCACACAAGAAATAACCAAATATACCTCATTTATATTTTTGACTATTTATTGCAATTTTCTGGCAGTTAATTCATCTTTTTTAGTATATTTTTAAGATTGTTTTCAGCAACAAACAATTATTTGGTGTTTTCGGCATTTACTTGGGTTAGTTTTTTTTCTTTTCCCTTGATGCCTTAATACTTTTTAGTGCTTGCTGTGCTTGACCATTTGGCCAACTTTAAAATGAAATCAGGAATGAATTCATGTTTGAACTGTTTCCTAGATTTTGTAGGTATGTGAGGAATAATATTATCCCATAATCTTTGGATTTTTGCTATTTCTTTATCTTTTGTCTGTCAAATTAGTTGGCAAGTAACTGGTTTATGTTAGTGTTATATTTATTTGTCTTTTGTTGGTTATTGTGATTTGGCAACGTAGGTGTATCGGGTGTTTTACTTTCCATTGGTTTGGGTTTTGATCTGAAGTGATAACCACCTGTGGTCTGGCATTAATTGGGTTCTCTCCTTAATTCTTATGTTTTGTTTTTGCGGAGGATCTATTTAGAGCCCCGCAACACAATCCCAGCCAAAGTCCAGAATCCAACCTGTTTTTACGATGGTTTCTCTTCATAAAATCCCTTAATTACATATGTAATTGCTAACGACTTCCCTTATAATAATTGGAGCCATAGCACATTATAATTCCTCCGACCTCATGGTGTCTACAATACCACGTATGGTTATATGTTGTCTACCGGATCTCATCCATTTGGAAAAAAAAATCTCATCCATTTGGAAACTTTGGCTACATTACTTTGCAGTGCTTGGTGGGAAGCGAATGACAACAATCCTACACTACTTGCGTAGGTATACTTGAGTTTCTTTCTTTTTTACTTTCAAATGAACCATTTGTAAAGGATTTGAGGTTGAGAATCACATTGTTTTCTTACTTTTGCTTATTTATTTTTTATTCAAATTTTTATGGTTTTGAATTCTTGGCATCAATTGTCTCTGCAACAACCCTCTATTTGAATGTTTTCTTGATTGAAATAGTCATCTAGCTGTCTACAAAAGGGAACATATGAAAATTTCTTTTAAAAGTGTTTGTAAGAAAAAAATATCCAGGTTGCAAATGTGAATTAGTTCTTAAAATGAGAACTTTAGATAAGAATATAGATAAGTTGAGTATCGCGATACTGGTTTAGTGGGTTGTGTGCTCTCTGCAATACTCATTTTTATTAATATGGTTTTATTTTGATAATTATTCTTTTGGGTTTAAACCAGATTATGGCCAAGACTACCACATGCAAAACTGACAGGGGATTTGACAGTGGATCATTCGACCAACCAAAATTTTTAATCGCTGTATCATATTAGAATAGATTTATTAAATATAAACGTGTCGATGCGTGTCGATGTTTATTACCTTTTCATTGTATTAAGATGTATCTTCTACTTTATTTTCATTGTTTTTTTTGCTACGTTTCTCCCCAGTTTTTTGAGCTCTATTTAGAACTTCTTTTCAATTTATCAAACCATTTTGATTGAATAACCAACAAATTTTGCATATCAACCTATGTTAATCGTCTTCTACGTGAGCAAAATGTTGACGATACAATCAAAATTTTGACTAGATAGAAATATAGAGCACGGAATAAGTACATATCAACAAAAAAGCTAGCTCCAAACTCTTTGCCATTTGGGTGGTATAGAGAAAATGGTGCCGAAACTGTGAGATAGTGTGAGAAATGAATCATTCACCGTTAATCTTTTTTGTTTTTTTGTTTTTTTGTTTTTTTTTTGGGCGAAAACAAGCAACCTTATTGTAGAAGTAAATACAAGTATCTTTTGAAAGAATGACTAGATATGAACCGCAATGACTAGATATGAACCGCATGCACATATCTGGATCCCAAATTGTCCATGTAGTTGAGGAAGCAACTGCTCCATGCATTTGTTCCCGTGTCTTTTCAGATCTTTTCTTACTGATAATTTGAAAGCAATTTGAGTATATATCTTATCTTATAAGGTTTGTCTTTTTAATCTAAGACTGGACCAATTACTTATATACGGTTTTTTTCTTTGAGTGTCATGACTCATGAAGCTCTATGTATTATATGGTAAAGCTAAATGAGTCACTATAAGTCACGTCAGAGCCAACATAGTCTATGACACCCATAATCAAATTCAGGTTTGATCTTCTATACTAAGCAATGTTGTTTCCATGACTATATTTAAAATGATTTAACTCAGTGTTTTTGGGGCATATTAGTGGTTCCTTTTGATCGCAAATGCACCATAGAGACGAAATGAGAAAATATGAAATCTAAACCAAGAATTCCCTTTTTTTTTTTTGTTATCTTCAAGCAACTCGCTTTGGCCAAGAGAAAGCAATAGATAAGACATCACTGTCACTTGGGGAACACAATCCAATACTCAATAACTCTTTTGGCAAAAGATATTAATCGAAACTTTGGGAGCATGCAGAACAGACCTTCATTCAGGTCAAAATCGGTAACTATTCAGGGAATAGTTTTTGATCGCTACACCAGTAAAATATAAGGACATGCAACTTAAATGGTACACTGAAGTTGTCCACGAAATAGAAATGCCAATTGAGCTTTTAATAACAACAGACCCACAAAGTCCATTTTAGAAACAAAAAAAACCATGCAGTATTAATAATCATGACGGACTTTGAGGTTTGAATTTTCAAGGAAAAATATAGGCATGTACCAAGAAATCTAACATGTTTCACAGTGGTTACCAGAGATGACTAAATTATAGACCTGTAACACGAAATTTAAAATTGTACTTCGCTGATCAAACATGTATCACGGTGGTTACCAAAGATGAAAAAAATAATCCATTTTATAAATGTGAATTTACTTGGCTACACGATATTTCAGTGCACTACACAAGTAAATTGTCATAATTAATTATCTCTATGTTTTGTTCCTATTTATCTTTGAATTTTTTTTAATTTTTTTTTCGAAAGAAAAAATTTTATATTAAAAAAAAAGATCCAAGAAAATAGAAGAACTAGGAGATTTTTTCGATTTATTTGAATTTTAATTAAAACACATGTTTCACTAATTTTCGTTTGAATGTAGTTTTTGGTTTGTGCAAAGACAAAAATGAAAAGAAAGCCATGTACCAAAGAAACCACTACTCAATATCCATTATGGCTTAACAAAATACCAATGGTAACGAAAAAATTAATAATTTATTAAAAAAATGAAGAAGTTGAACAAGTATACGTTGAAGAGATGATTAACGCCTTGGTTCATAAAGTACACCCAAAAGAGGTAAAGTATATAAAACAATAATTCTGGATATACCAGGTTTTTCTTCGGGAAAAAATCTCCATAAACCTAGCATTTTTTGTAAATGCATTATGACGCCCACCTCAAGGCTCTCGCTCTAGGAAGTATATAAATGTCTAATGAAGCAGCGAATGAAATGTGTTTCATTCTTTAAACTTCATCCACACGAAGTGCATAATGTACTTTCGTGAACAGAGCCAGAAATTCTTTACAGGGAGGGCTAATCCATGATAAAAAAAAATTCAAGGAGGGCTTATTAAGAATTTTTTCTTATAAATATCAAGAACTTCAAGGGATTTTTATTGTATTAACGAAAAATAGGGGGGGCGGGGGCACCCTTGGGTTCCACTTAGCTCTGTCCTGGATGAAACGTAATCGCAAAATACTTGCACAAATTGCCCTCCAAAGTTGCTCAAAAAAATTTCAACCAGTCTGAGTTGTGTATAAATAATTTAGTTACAGTATGTTGACACAGGATATATACTTAATGTACTTTAGATATACACCCAACTATTTATGCTGCCCGGTTAAAACTAGAGTGCATTACTTTTGTTCAAATTCTGAAACTTAAACAAGTACTATAAGCTTTGGAAATGTTGTGCTGCAAGCCCATGATTCTTTTTTATTTTTCTTGATTGTATCGGGAAAAGTACTCTTATGTAAAAACAAAGGAAGTTTCCCACGTATTTCGGTCGTATTCTATTCTAATTAATAATCCATGCAGGTAAAAGATATTCTCATGTAAAACAAAGGAGATTGGTTTTGTTCAAGACATTGATTGGTATTATATGGGAACGGGAGAATCGCAAGCATAATCAGTCGTACTTCATTGGATGCAAAGCTTTGACATTGTCAAGCAAACTATTATTCGTATAAGAGAAAATAATCATACGCAATACGAGCAATTTAGTGTAAAATTCATCCCAGAGTGGTAGATTACACTTCAAATGCGGTCTTTGTTCCTATAGACAGGGGAGCAGAAGAGTTTATGGATGGTAGCATCGAGAAGCACCATAAGATTTGATGGTTTGACCTATAAGATATATATTTTTGGATGTGTTGTTTTTAGGGTTTGATACATATAAAAACTTGATCAAACAAGTTCATTGTCTTGAAGGTTTATAAGTACGAACATACGCAGCTCACTGTCAAGGACAGAAAGGAGGTGGAAAATGCTTTTTAATTCCTTTTTGTTTAGTATTCTTGCACATTAATTGAGATACCAGCTTGGATGGTATTAGATTATTAATCCTTTAACAATTTTTTGATATTATTTTTGTTTCCAATGAAGTTAGATTAGGACATGGATTCGAATTCCATCAGCAAATACCAAACCCGTGCATCGCACGGGTGAAAAAACTAGTATATACAATATTAGTCATCCAAGAGGACGTGGTATAGTGGTTTAGATGCTTGGTCAGTGAGTTTGAGATCTCTCTCACCTTCACCTTCAAATTTTTTCAGTCATTTTTATTTCATAAAAATTACAACAACGTCTAATATCGGGTCGTGTATGCCCGGGAGGCAGTAAACCCCAAAAGTGAGGCATTTAAAAACGTAAAAGCTAAAGAATTTATGGCGAATTAAGCGGGCGTATCATTCGGAATTCGAGATACGTAAAATTCGTGAACGATTCGCGAATAATCCGGGAATGCCACATAATACGCGACTTGGGTTCGGAGTTGCAAACGTACGCAAATAAAACGGTAAAATTTGTGATACGGAAAAATTCGCGAATGATTCGCGAATCATTCGCGAACTTACTAACTAGGCGTCCTACTTGAAAAGGATTTTTTTTTTTTGTCCTTCTGTTGCTTGTGTGTCACATTTATAACCGAGAAGCATACCCAAGAGAAGGCAGTAACGCACACATCACCCACTTCTCAAGGACTAATTTGTACTGGTGTGTTTTGAAGAAATCATATTTTTTGTTTTATTTACTTATCTACAATATCTTAGCTCTGTAGTTTTTATTCAGCAGTACAACAAGTCTACCGTTGCATTATTCATCGACCAAGACGTTACCAACTTTTTGGTTTCTTGAGATTTGAAGCACCAGCGGACTGCAGCGCCTAGTTAGCAATTCGGGGTACGGGTAGTAGTTCGGGACGGCATACGTACGGGAATTATACTGATTCGGATAGGTCGGATTCGGTCAAAAATCCGGTCAACGGTTCATTTGTTCGGACGGTGAGTTCGGAACGGCATACGTACGTGCATATTCGTTTTATAAATGTGAGTTCGGCACTTAAAATTCGGCTTACATATGATAAATTGATAAGTATTATGACCTTATTACGAGACTAATAAGATGGAAAAAAACATTTTAGCGTGATTATTTAACAAGAAATAAACAATTTAATCGCATAAATGTATTACAAAACGAATTTATAGATTTTTAAATAAAAATCAACACATAAAACATTGGTTAAACAACTACCAATAGAAAATTTTAACTGAATAATTGTATTTAAATATAAAGTATATAAAAATCAAACAAAAACCAATCAGTTAGAGAGTTACCTACGAGAGAGCGAGGTTGGGCGTTCGAATCTAGTTCGGAAGTATCATTCGGATTCGGTCAGTTCGGATACGTTCGTGAATCATTCGTGAGGTCCATATAATCCGGGAACTAGGTTCGGAGTTCAAATAGTTCGGAAGTATCATTCGGATGCGGTCAGTTCGGATACGTTCGCGAATCATTCGGGAATGATTCGGAGAATTACTAACTAGGCTGCAGCGAACGCATATGCTGCTTGAGGTGCAGTTTCCTCTTGACGTATATGCTAAGGACCCCCTCAACTATTTACGCATTAGATGGGGCATTTCAAATTCACAGTTTTTAAAGAAATATACACAAATATATATACGTTTTCTTTTTCCTTTGATCGATAAAGTTTTTTTTTCTTTAATCAACATAAAATTGGTTTTTGTTAACTTATATATCCGTATAAATGTTAAGTTTTAATTAAGAATTATTTTATTTCTTTGGAAATTGTGTTTTTTTATCTTATTTTATTAGAAACTGATTTTTTTTTGCACTAAAAATAACAAATCTTGTTCCCAATGCAAATAATTACTGTTTTCAATGCAATAAAACAAACAAATCATGTTTCCAATGCCAAAAATTATTGTTTTAGTAAACCTTAATGTATATACGGGTATACAAGTTAACAAGACCCTATAAAATTTGATGCTTACGAGTTGTGAACTCAGGTCATCGGTATTATCACCCAATAAATTTATTATTGTATTAAATTTCCTCAAAAATCAACTTGTGGGATATACTTTAGGGCGTGGAATGTCTTTAAATTCTTAAGTGCTGGTACTTACTTTTGAGGTATAATCACAGAGTTTCCGTGTCCGTGTTGCATTGTGCCTGTGCCGATACTTGTGAGCCTTTCTTTTTCAAATATCGAGTATTATAACACGGTTTTACCTATTTCCTATCCTCACTTTTCCTAAATCTCATCCCAAAAAACAAATCAGATTTTCTGTAACTCTTTTTAGATTGAGTAAACAAAACCCACTATTATTTTCCATAGTTAACCTAAACTCTACCGGTACACCACTCCCCCAAGGTGATCGGGTTTGGAAATTGATTATCCTTCTTAATCAGGTTTATGATCAAATAGCAAACTTATTTTCATCTATATGCATCAAATGATTTGGTAGATAACTAAAGAAAAGAAGAAAAAAAATAATTTTGGGATATTGAACCCGGTGAAAACCTGATTGTGACGGTGACGGTCAACATCAGATTTTTTTTTTTTTTTGGGTTTAATCAATTTCAGTTCTCTTACACTTTTTTTTATCGCATCAGATCAAAAGTCCAATGAAGGAAGAAAAAATTGACTATCCAACTCCCGTTAACTGTATAGTTCCGGTTCTACTTATTTAGTGTATGAACCATTATTAGATCTCGTCCATGAACAACATGGGGTGTAGTGGCAGTGAGAGTTCAGGCTAGTAGTGGTAGATTACTAGTTTAGGATTATATTAGGATTAAAGTTTTCCGTAGGGTATAATTGGGTGAGTTTTGTTTACCCAACTTAAAAAGGGTTAAATAAAACCTAATTTGCATAGCTGGATAGGGATCAGGGAAAATGGGGATGTCAAATAGGTAAAACCTTATAACACTGCAATAAAGTATAGAGCTAGACCGGAAAGTATGTATGGTTACCATAGCAACAAGTCCTTCATTGATTAAGAGTTAAAAGTATTATCTCGGTATGAACACCGAATGCACTGTCAAATCCCAGCAGCCTCATCTCAGGATTTCTGATCAGAAAATACAGCAACCCATATTTACTTGTCGCTTACTACTTGTTAAAAGGTGTCCTAGTAAGTAGCATCACTTATCTCTGCCTCTCTACTTGCTAGGTCCAAATATTTATGTCACGTACGTACCCTATTAGACCAATAGGCAATAACTAAGCATTCACGATCCAAATTTCTATATCAATACAGTTCTGGAAATACTCATTCAAACCCCATTCGCTCAAAGTCTGTCAAATAGGGTTTTAGTCCAATAAGTTGCACAGTTTTAGCAAGGGTATCTAACCTTTCTTCTCTAGGAAATAAAAAGATCTTGGTTTCTTTTCTATTCTTGTTTGTATTCTTTTAGGCTAGTTCTGATTGCTTTGGATTGGTTGAAATCTCTGCTCTTGCCATAGATAGAAATGAAAGCACATCTGTGATTAATTTTTGGGGTACACTATTTTCTATGGTCATCTAAGGTCTTGCATGTGGAAATGAGGCTGTGGGTGCAGCCAAGGATGACTTGCCGGCATATACTCAGGTAGAGATGAGAAAAGCTGGCAAGTGGTCTTTGTCTACGTTTCTGCCTGGTTTTCTCATGCTAGATCTTGTGATGATATTCTTGGCAAGGTTGGATTAAAGCAGGCATGGCATGGGGTTGATTTGTGATGATGCACTCTAGTTAGATGAGGTACTAATTAATCACTAATGTATGTATGTGCAAGTCTTTGTTAATAGGTGTTCTCTTTCATTATTTAAACAAATATTAACCTAATCTACCTCTCCCCGTTCTGTAGATCTCTTGCTTCCGGTTGTCCTATGGTGGTTGGTGCTGATGCATGATAATGGATGTCATATATTTGGCGTAATTGTTAGAGCTTGTTTTCTCTTCTTTTGGTTTAATTAGTGTGGCCATTTTTACTTGTATCACTTTCTCTTATACTTGGAGTATCTTTTTAAAATAAGAGAAAGGGTTAAAAGGTTCATTAGAGATATCATAAATTTAAAATTAAAATGAGATTTCAACCCCTTGGAGACAATTTTCACACCAATTAAGCATAAATGACTTCTTTTTTGGAAATTGATTACCAAAGGAACATAACCTTTTTCATCTAGCTGATAATGTTGAAAAGTTGGAATAATCATGTATAATATATACTCATTTCAAATGTAAAGCTTTTAAAACTACCTATTAGGCTACCCAGTGGATGTAGATGAGAAGGAAAAGCACTGCACGAGTGTGTGGCCAAAGGGATTCTAATTATTTTTTTTAGTCAGAATACTCAGAACCCACCCTTTTCTGTTAGAAAAATCAGGAGGCTGAGTTTTCCACCTGCATCACACCACTATCTGCATGCACATCACATCACGGTGGAAATGGTCGGGGGAAGACTAGCATTTTCGGTTTTCCACGCACCATATATATTATTAAACATAGTGAGAAGAAGTGACAGCAGTGCTGCAGTGCCAGATGACTAAGGAGATAAGCTGGAGGCTCACGCCACCATAGTTGCCTTTCCATTGAGGATATAATTTACAAAAGTTAGGGGAGGAAAACCATTCTTATTTTAGTTGAGATGTTGAACTAGAAATTCCCAAGAGTCTGTTTGTGTCCCGCATAATCTCATGTAAAATAGCACTTCCTGCCAAAAAGCGAGCCTTGTGAAAAACTGCATCAACATTAATTAATTTAAGGAAATCTGGTGGTGGAGATTTCCGGTGGCAGTTTTCAGACTTCAGGTGGTCTAATATGAAAAGTATGAGATGCATGAGCATGCATAGATTAATGATTCCTGTCAAGTAGTAAGAAATGCTATGAATAAACAGTATTAGCCATTTGGTACCGGTGCACATTCTGAAAACCACTAGTCATCTAAATTTCCACATACCCCAGAGAGTATATCTGCAATAGCATGAATTAATACAGGGATAAGAAGCACCAAAGTTGATAGAGAATCCTAAGAATTCCATGTGCGGATCCAAGTGTGACTTTTTGGTATACTGTTGTAGTTGTTGAATTTAGTAGCCTGTTTGGATGGCACATTAGAAGTAGTTTTTCGACTTCTAGAAGACGAAAAGTCAGAAATTAGTTTGACTGTTAAATTTCAAAACGATTTTTAGAAATCGAAAAGTTAACTTTTTATGAAGCAAAATAGTTTGTTTCTGACTTCGACTTCTAAAAAAGCAGAAGCCGAATACAATTTTACATCCATACGCGCCATAAAACTTCTTGTTTACACATTCTAAAGCCAAGCTCAGTGTGACAACCACACCTGATTGAACTTGTTGGGAAAATGCAGAAAGTTTTCCCCAATTTCTTTATGAGAAAATGGGTCATTGTCCAAAGAAATTTAAAACACTGTTCAAATGGACAAGTAAAAAAAAGTACGGGTGAAATAGCCAAAAAGAAAATAGCAAGGATGAAACTGGATTCATCCTGGCTTATACTTAAAAAATAGCAAGGATGAAACCGGATGCATCCGTGTAAAATAAAAATAAGAAAAAAATATTTGAAAATGGACGGGATGAAACTAGTTACATCCCGCCTATTTTTAAATTTTTGTCCATTTAAACAGTATCTTTTTAATTTTTGGCTATTTAAACAGTATCAAAACCTAAGTATCTTTTTCACCCAGGAATTATTGATTTTGGTCTTTTTAACCAATTTTGTGTTTCTTTATTCGGGTTCAGCCAGTAATTATAACATGCCCTTTAGAATAAACTACCATATAACACTACAAAAGATTGAGATTTATGGTGACTTGGGTGAACCTCATATTGAACATCCATAGTTGCAAAACGTGTTTGCCCATCCACCTGGCAGGACAATTTTTCTTTTATACCCCTTTCCTTAGGAATTGCCCTAGGGGCCCTGACCGGCCTTAACCTTGCCAACAAAGAGCAAATTTTTTATTTTATACCCCTTCCCTCAGGAAATGCCCTAAGGCCCCTAACCGGCCTTAACCTTGCCAACAGAGAGCTATATAAATGCTCAAATTTCCCGTTTCCAAGTCCCATACGACTAGCCCTAAGGAAGAATATCTCAAAAACCCGTTTCCAAACTTCGACCTGAACAACGCTCGCAGCGAAGGAAGAAAATCCCAAAATCTTCAACCTAAACTAAAACAACGGTCCTGATTTTTTACCTCATGCATGTTTTAGCGTTTTCTTTCTTCATGTTTCCTTTATCTCTAAACTTCTAGCGGTTTAATTCATTGCACAATTTAGAATATTCATCTATGTTGTTCAGTTCAATGCACAATTTTGAATTTGTTTCTGTCAGCCAGTAGTAATACATATTTTTGACCATGTCCATGCAGGAACCATGGATACCGAGATCCAGGTTGATCATAGTGAAACTTTATTTAAGTTATATACACTCCAACCAGTTCTTATTGATGCTGATCAGGTTGAGAAACTTTTAGAGCCATTAACATGTCCCAAAAACTCATATTCTGAGATATGCTTCCACAATATAAGCTTTGGAGTTGATGCTGCTCATGCCGCAGCACCCATCTTATCATCTCTTAGGGAACGATTGACGGAAGTTATCCTATCAAATAATGTCGCCGGAAGGTCAGTATCAGAAGCCATGGAAGTAATGGAGATATTCTCATTGGCACTCGAAGGATGTAGCTTGAAGCATCTGGATCTCTCAAACAATTCTTTGGGGGAGAAGGGTGTTAGGGCCTTTAGTGCGCTTCTGAAATCTCAGAGTAACCTGGAAGAGCTATATTTGATGAATGATGATATCACCAAGGAAGCTGCAAAAGCAGTAACTGAGCTAATTCCGTCTACAGAAAAGCTTAAAGTTATTCATTTTTATTTCAATAAGACTGGGGATGAAGGAGCTGTTTTTATCGCAAAGATTGTCGAAGCTTCTCCTTCTATGGAGGATTTCTGCTGTGCCACCTCGTGGATACGTTCCAAAGGGGGAGTTTCCCTTATAGAGGCGTTAGGAAAGTGTCGTAATCTAAAAAAACTTGATCTTTCGGACAATATGTTTGGCAAGGAAGCTGGTGAACTTCTCGCTACAGCTCTTCTTTCTAATGCTGGTCTTACTGAGGTTCACCTGGCTCACCTAAGTCTACAAGCAGAGGGGGCAATAAAGGTTTGGAAGGCTCTCACGCGATGTGCCCCGTCACTCGAAGTCTTGGATATGTCTATGAACGGCATCACTCCAATAGCTGCCGTTATTTTAGCTAACTGTGTAGCTTCCAAGCAGTTTCTTTCTAAACTAAACTTGTCGGGGAATAGACTGACGGATACAGGTGCATTTTTCATTGGCGGTGCACTTGCAGATGGTCACGACCAGTTGACGGAAGTCGATATGTCTGGAAATTTCATTAGAAAGGACGGGGCGACATGTTTGGCTTGAGCAGTAGCTGGTAAGCCTAGATTTGCTTTGTTGAATATCAATGACAATTGCATATCTGAAGAAGGCATTGATGATGTGAAAGTAATATTTTCGGGGTCCCCTTCTATGCTTGGTCCGCTGGATGAGAATGATCCAAATGGAGAATCAGAAGATGGTGAGTTTGATGAGGATCTTTAGAGATCTTGAACAAGGGTTTTGATTGTCAACTGCTCATTACAATTTCTGTCAAATGCTATTAGTGTTTATTGTGAGTATTTTTATGTGGGTGTGCCTAGTAAATGCAGGAGTATGGCATCGGTTCCACTTCTGCGGAAGTTATAATCGTGTGTCCAACTCTATCTGTACTTTCGATTACAACCATTGTTGCAACATCTAGTCCTACTGTGACAATCACAGGGTTCACCTTACATCTAGCCCCTGAGATGCATTGTTGTTAAGACCTCTCACCACAGCCGCGCATTTGTAGGACCAATTGGTATTTCCTACCGCGCAAATTCAAAACCCCAAACCCGGCGTATTACATTGGTATCACAGTCTACACTTGGCTAACCCAGCCCAAGCCCCAAAAACTATTAAGTGACGGTGAATGTTGCCTTCTCCCCAGGGACGCAGCCAGAAATCCCATACCAAGCTAGAAACAATTTATTTAGGGGTTTATAAACTTTTTTTTTTTTTTGTAAATAACAATAACTCCAAAGGATTTTTAAAAAACGAACAAAATAACAAGCGGGGTGGAGCCCACCCTTGGGCTATGCTCCGTCCCTGTTTCTCATCTCTTTGGAAAGGTAAGACTTAAAGAGAGGACGTTTTGGTTTTCTAAACCTAGCTCGAAATGAAGGGTTTTGTAGCACGAACTGCTATAGAGTTTAGTTTAGTCTTCGAGTGTTGTTAGAGAGATCTTCCTTGGTTGTTAATTTATCAGGGTTTATGCAGTAAATAGAAGATTACACAAAGACCACTGTCTATCAACAAGTGCAAGGAAATATGTACAACCCTTTCAATAGGGCTTATACTAATATCTTGCCCGAGCATAATAAAACACTTACTTCCAATGAGATAACCAGGGACGGTATTAGGGGGTGGCTTACCCAGGCTGCAGCCCACCCCAAAATTTCTAAAAAGATGTTTTGTTAGTGTAATTTTTAACATTTGTAAAATTTAGCCCAAATATAAATTTTAATTAGCCCATTAATTGTTAAGATATGATTCTGCGTGGAAGAAATCAGAGGATTTTGGAACCCGGTCTCACATGGATTAATTTTTGAATAGCATCTCAACCGCAAAGGCTATAGGGAAAAACAAGTATTCATGATGTTTTTAAAATCGGTGATTGAATAGGCTCACTTTATACATGTCAGTTTGATAAAATAAAATCGTGTCAAATGGGGAGTGTCTTGTCCTTAACTAAGCAAGCGTTTGTCCACCTTTAAAAAAAAAAAAGCAAGCGTTTGTCCAAAAATTAATTTTTCTTCTATGAAGTGACTACAATTTTATGTATAATCTAAAAATACAGTGTATTCATGAGACAAAAATACAATATGTCATGACTTATAAAGCGTATATGTACAAACTCCAAATATTTTTGCATCCCTATAATAACCTTTGAAACTAGAAAAAAATTGGGCGGCCTTCGGCCGCTAAATAAATCAGGATTATTAATTATTTTCGATACGCAAATTATTCGTCCCTTATATTAGTTACAAGCTGAAAAAATTTGATTCCAAGCTTTGTGCTCCAAGGAAAAGAGATCATGTGGCATACCCATACTCGCTTTATGTATATTACTACAGTTGTCATTCTCGCAGTTGAGATGAATTAAGTTCATAGTTCGAGAAAAAAAAATTAGCCCACCCAAACATAAATTCCTGATTCCGTCGCTAGAGATAACACCACATAAGTCTAGTTATTCACAGTTCCTCAGAGTTTTATGAAATAAGGAAATCCTTGTGATATCACAAACCATTTACTAGATGATTAACCATCTCCTGATTCTCTGATATGCATACATGTCACTACAGCCTAAGAAGAATAAGGATGAAAAAAAGAGCCAATAGATGAGCACAAAAATAAGCATAGAGAATAGTGAACATACCGTATCCCATACTTGCAGCTTTATAGGCTTGCTGTCAATAGTTATCATTCTAGTTCCAAACTCAACACCAGCACAGGCTGGAAACGCTTGTCAGTGAACTGCAGAAGAAAACATGATTTCCCGACACCTACAAAGCCGACAATTAAACCAGTCTAGTTAGCATAATTCCTCAACCTGGAGCTCCTACAGACGATTCATCCCCAAAATAATAAATCAATATAAACCAATGGCGATTAACATCCTATCATTCATAGGATAATAACTGTTAAATTCCACAATTTCTAGGTTAGCATCAACATAACTGTGATTGTTCACAAAATCCAGAACATGAAAAAACAAACTCAAATTCATACAAAAGGTGTAGCCAGAAGCATGCAAGATGAAAAACTAAAGATTAAAGGAGATGAATTAGTGAGACTTATCAGTGTCTCCGATGATTATGTATTTGAAAAGGTAAGCGTAAGACATTGTTTCTCGTTTGAGGAGAGGATTTAGCCAGCCAATGGAATTTAAATAGAGACAGGACAGGGGATGTCTAGTTACACACTAAATCGTAAAACTTTTTACTTAACCAATAAGGAATTAAGGAAGAAGGTGGTCAGATAGACGGAACAAAAGATTTACTTCCGGAGAGGTTGTCCCATATACCTTTCCGGAAAAAAATAAATAAAAAATAACGGCCATTAAAACGTAAATTATTGCCATTTGATTTGAATGTAATAGTACGTGTGATTATACAATGCACGGTCACCGTTAGCAATTTTCAGTTACCTAAAAAATTACATAACGAGGGATGTATGATTTCTAAAGGATCCCTGTAGCTTAACTATTTCTGACTACGCTCAATAGCAGAAACCCCAAATCTCATCAGCATCAGAAGACATTTTGTAACGGCAAAAACGGGGAGTAAGTTGTATGTCCACATTCTATCATTTACAATCTTTTAGAATGCAAGCAGAGCTGTAGGGATCCACCTAATGCCCAACCTAGAATGTTGATGGGCAGATCTAGTTATCTTCCTGGTAATCTGGATTCTCTCTGAGAATCACAAATCCTTCAAGGATGGGTGAAAGGGGGATGTACCTAAAAGAATATATAGAATCACAAGAATGTTAGGTCGTAAAGAAACAAATAGGCAAAGAAAGATATAAACTAAAACAGAGGCTGTAAGTAATATGTAAACTAACAAATCGACGAAGAAAGATGTAAAGAAACAAGAGTAAGTTATGAAATTCAAAGAAGTAAAAGAGGTAACTGTAAGATATGCATACTTGTCAGTAGCAAGTTCTGCTCTATCACCAACACCCAAAAGAACAGGTGTCAAGTGTGTTTGGAATCCTGTGATGGTCTTAGGCCGACCAGCTTGACCAACAACATCAACTGCTTTCCCGACTCTAACAGGCACTGGCAAAGGTTTTTGATTCTCATCCACAGTCATCAACATTCTGGGCTATAAGATCAAATTCAGAAGAATAAAAAGACAGCGTCAATATAAAAAACAACAGATACTACAAATGTCAGCAAATATCCATAAAGGCTCGTTCAGGTTGTTGACAAAAGTACCTTCATGGCTAATGAGAGATAATAAAGGACATAGTGGTATTTCCCAAGGATAAGAGATTTCATGTCAAGACAAGTATGGAGCATGACAACTAGCCCAGCAAGTGCAGTCCTGTAAATGAAGAAGAATACATTAGCTTCCAACTTGTAGATACATTAGCTTGCTACATACAACAGTGGGGCTCACACATATGCAGTGAACCTCTCCATTACTATGTCTAGAGGCGGGACGTGAAACAATATTAAGACAAACATTCTCATAACCTAATCCATATGCCCTGGTATTTTCATTGAGGTGCCCATAAAGAGAAAAACATGCCGATTCTGATAAGCTCAAGGTCTGTGAATCTTATTATGAGGCTTGATATAAACATCATTGATATCGGTAATCTAATTATTTTTTCTAGTTTCATTTGACTAAATATTTCGGTTTAGGAAAAGGGTCAAACAAAGTATGATCAATAGTGTAGATTAGCCCACTCCAAGCAAGAACATGTACCTTTTAAGTGTAAGTAGACTATCCTGGAGTCTATCAATAAAAAAAAGTGAATTTTAGGGCAAGCTCTACTTACGGCGACAGAAGGAAACGCTCCGAATGATGAGGAGCAAGTGTTAGTAATCCTTTTCCCATATGTATGAGACCTTGAGCAATCCGAACCTGCACACATAATAATAATTAAAAGAAAAATTAGTACAAACAATTATGGATGTAACTTAAAACTCAAAAATACTAAAGAGATGTAACATATAAGTAGCATACACAAAAGAGAAGTCTGGCTTCTTTGTAATAGTAACTAGAAAGATTGCGAAGCATGCCGGCTATTCGAGCATTGTTGGTACCAGCACCTATCAACCCCAAAGAAATAGTGGCTGCCTGCAAGACACACAGAACAAGTTATGCTGCAGAATTAGGACAAAATGTATTACAACATTTTGCACAGTTGGAATCCACGCTCTGCATCACTAACATACCATTGCCACTTCCGAGTCTGTGTCATGGCTAAGCCTGCTTAATGCATCCATAACATTTACCTAAGCCAGGAATACAAAGTTAAATAAACAGAATTAACAAATACTTCATGAAAAGAAAGAACAGCACCAGGTAATTCCTCAATAGCTCTTATGTCAATTCCTAGCGTACTCAATTACATACCACAATTTTAGAAGGTAAGGAAATTTGCAGCAGGAAAACCAAATTTATGGGGAAATGGTTTAAATGTTCTCTAGGATGGCAAACTAGCAGTAGAGGCTCTACCGACCACAAACAGCCAGTGGTTCGTCGTGGAAGCACAGCACGTATTGGTGTATGTCAAACGAGTGGGGAAATGGTAGTACAAATCAACTGATTAGCTACCAACAGATAACATAAGTATGTATGTCAGCATTGCAAGGCTGGATACCTTTGGGTTGGATATGCAGAGGAGTCCAAGAGCCAATGGAACAGCGCGGCGGATATTTTGCTCTCCATATTGCAACAAGTGTTCTAGTGACCGAACTGACATATCAAGGCCCAGCTCTTCCGACATTGCTACCATAGCAATTCCAAGCACAGCAGGTCCTTGATGGGTCTCACCCTTCTCAAGATGTTGTGAACATTGTCCCAGAAGATGCTGAACCTGTAAGAATAATGAAGACATTATAGCTCACACCCATGCAACCAATAGATTTTCTTAAGTGCAACAATAATGACAAATAGAGTGAGATACCTTAAGGACATTTCCAGTGCCAGCATAGGCACAAGATAATAAGGTCATATCACAATATTTCTTTATTTTTTTATGAAAAGTCTTGGAAACTTCTGCAGTAGCCTCCACTTTTTCCTGCCAATCACACAAGTTTCGAAGTTATAAATGCCTAATACAGAACAGATTAAAACTGCAAATGCCTTAATTTAGGCCCCTCAAAGTGAATGCGGAAATGCCAAGTTACCTGTTTTCCAAGGTAGAGAAGGCCTAGACCAAGCGGTAGAAGACGAGTGAGAGGCTCACCAAGTTCGGCCTCAGTTCTGTTCACTAACGCCAAAATAATAGAATGAGCAACATCCTTATTGCAAGAACCCACAAAGACCAAGCCCAATGAGATTGCTGCAAACGCAATCACATCAAGAGGTGCCTTTGTATCCCCTAGAATTGGAGATAATCTCAGATCAATCTGCTCATAAATCTGCAAAATGATTCACTTATTCAAACACACATTTACTACATTACCAATAAATTAAAGATAAAAAGGGTAAAGAAATAAGCATTCTCTAAGAAACATCTTGATAGCAGAACAAGCCGTCGTGTCTCACACTCTTGAACACTAAACAATATGACGACTAATTACTCTCGCTATAAGGGCTAAACTGATAACCACTGACTCAATGCCATGTGCAATAATTTAATTATCCCCAATTTGAATGAACCAAATAAAGAAACATACAGGTGCGGACAAAAAAAACAGACCCTTCTGTCCATAGAACCACAAGATTTTTTTTCTTCACGTCGGAAGACCTAACAACCATGATGAAAAACATTTTACATGAAAAGCATAAATTCAACTCTCATTGAAGTTTCAAAACAGTAATTTACCTGCTTATTTTTGGTCCCTGCATATGCCAAACCTAATCCCATAATGGCTCCAATACGAACAGTTGAATCTTCATTATTTATATAGTCTTTTAGAAGCGCCATTGCCTGATAGGACGGATAGTGTAAGACATCAGCTCAGCATATAAAAGACATGATTAGATACGTGTGAATGGAAAAAAAAAACTCACTGGGTCAAAGTCGTGGATGACACTGCAATTTACAATCCCAACACCTAACAATGCACCTGCAATGACATGGTTGTCACTGCTGTGGAAATACTTATCCAGTTGAGCAAGCCCATTGTCCACGTCCCATGACAAAATCATACCCTACAACCATGAAAAATTGCATAAATATATCACCAGAAATCAGAGTCGTATTACTAGAAAATAAAAAGAAACTGTGGCTCATACCAGACTTGCTGCAGCACTAGCCTTCCCATGTTCCTTGTTCTTAAAAAGCCAGCTTCCTGTAGAGCCACCACTTGAAGAATCCGAAGGAACTGTCATCAACTGATCCTGGAGAAAATTAAATCTTCAGAACACTGGGCAATGTTAATAACAAAAACAGAAAACCCGTATAAAATATTTACCTGACCAAAACCAGCATTTACGAAAGCATTAACAAATGTAGCAGCTAAATTCTGCCTGGCGGAATCAACACTCGCAGCAGCTCTAGCCCTGTCGTCAATCAAGTGCACCTTGAAAACAAATAAGCAATAAATCATACACAACGACGGCTGCAAAACCACGATAAAACAAGCAACTGCGTAAAAAATTATGCAACATAGTGGCGGAGGTGTATCACCACAGATGGATACCAAGATGCATTTCTGCCACAAGAACCCGATAAGTTCCTCTCATTATTATATAGAAATTAACTAATCATCATTGATTGTTGATTGATACCTTGTAGATATCTTCAGGAGACTTTGGTTCCATGACATCAATGTCACGAGCAAGATTGAGATAGCCTTCAGAAAGACTGAAATTGTTGATTATGTCTTGACAGGCCTCCCTATCATCATCATCCTTAATCATGTCATCATCCAGCATAAAGTCAACACGCTACACAGTATATGTACAAGTAAAACATTAAGTATTAATTCACCAATGACTTTTGAAAGATAATACATCAATGATCAAGAAAACAAGTTAAGACTAGGCATTTATGCACCATATTATATGAGTACTATATTGTTTTCTTGAGAAAACGTCTAAGGTTGAATAGACAACTCTATCCTACTCAATACATGATTTTAAGGTCCAAGAGTAGAATGACCCACAGCCAATTCGATATTGAAATGTCTCCAAGTATTTGAGTTTGTACTCCTGATACGAAAGCCTCTTGACCAAACAGACCTTAAATTTGCTGCACAAGCATAAGGTAACTGCACTAAGAAAACTGATGTCGGTACAAAATGACAAATTGGTGCACAGCTTGAGTGTTTTCAGTCATACCCGCAGAGGTCATGCTTATTAAAAGTTAGACACATTCTTGTATCACTATAAAAGTTAAGGTCTAAATGGGGTCTGAGCCATTGCTTTTCCTTGACCAGGACAACTGTTTCCCAGTGACTAGCGAGTTAAACATTTTATCGCTGACGCTAATTAAATATTCCCTGAACAATAACCATATATCTCAGGTATCACATCAAAGACACCCTTCCCAAGTACAGATAGTAAAACTAAAATTGCATCCCAAAACTTACATGGCGTGCAAGGATATAACAAAATTGCTTTTTCAGTTGAATGTCTTCACAAGATGTAAACATCTGCTTCACATACTGCAAAAGTAGCCACCTCCACTGTCAAAACTCACAAATGAAAGAAACAATTCTGGCAAAAACTAAATATGAGGTAATGCAGAACAAAAACAAAAATACATGTTTAAGATCTGAAACTAAATGCACCTTCAATCTATTCAAGGAAAGTGCAATCCGGAGTGCTGACGGGTACTCTTTAAACTTGAGATATATTCGATAGGTTATATTCAGAACCAACAAATCATCCGGAACGGATAGGTAGCTGCAATTATGATACATGACAGGATGTTAAAACAGAAAAAGATAATGCCACAAATTCTCCGTACAAAATTTTACCTGACCGAACTAGTAAGGTAATGGCAAGTCCTTTGATAATTTGTGGCGTCAACATGCTCAACCAACAAATTAAGGTTTTCAACCTGAAATCAACAAAGCAGAGTTTGTCACAAAATCCAACCACCAAATATAAGAAACCTTAATAGTAGTATTAAAGAAATAAGTACCTCCATTAGAAGATCAACAGCTTCAGGCTCTGCATTGTGCTGCGAATGATTAACGAAGACGAATGAACCAAAAAGCTTTATAACAAAAGCAACTAAAGGTAACACGAATATCAAACTCGTGTTAATTGGCAACAAATTGATTGTAAATGAGTATCAAAATGTGGAGTTAGTTATTAACCATCCTATTTAAGCGTACCTTCATGTGAAAGGCAACAATCTGTTCCACGAGCTCCATCAACTCATCCATTTCAGAATCTTCAGAGTCATCTTCAGAGCCCTGTTAAAAAAGGCAATGTACAATAAATAATACATCGAAATAGAAGACATACACAATCTATAGCAGGAAGTCATAGTAATTAACACATATGTTATCCCAGGTCTCTTTGCCACCATATATCTAGCTATGATGTACAAGACATGTAGCCATAGTAGCTAACCTTTATTTTTCTTTTTGTGAAAGATAGGTACCGCCATAAATAATGAGTAGGTCCAATTCAAATACATAAAATTGGCAATGTAAGACTTTTACCCCTTAAATGAGTCACCCAACTATGCTGGATCTTATCAAATTACTATACAAAAGTCGCAACACAGATACCTGACCTGTTTCTCTGCATACTCTTGTGAGATTTCTCCAGCCAGGTTCCTGGTTTAAAATAAAAAATAAACATTGAAGGTACCTAGATTGTTCTTTTAAGCCATTTAGATATATAGTCCAAATTAACCTTATCATGTGCTTAAGAAAATCAGACCCTAAAAGCCTTGACAAACTTCATTCGAAACTACTATAGATATCACAACCAACAAATGTTCAATACCCAGTTAACCAAGGTCTCTCAGGAGTCGAAATAACTACCTAACATATTCATGCCCCCAAGAACCAATATCTCCTTCTGAACCCAATAACCTGTATTTGAGGCTCTCCTACATAAAAGAGAAAACAAGTAAGAACAAAGGAATATAATAGCATACTCAACTACAAATAAAAACCATGATTTATCTTATCATAAAAATAATATATATATATATTGATCCTGCTGTGTTCTATAAAGATAACTTTCAGTACCCAGCTTAGACAACATATATTTGATGCAATTAGTAATGTTAAAATGAGCTGGTGTAACCAAGTATTTTTATAGAAAACTATGCCAGATTAGAAGGACCCTTAAACGAAAAACAAGCCCTATAAGTTCATCTAATGTCATAATTAAAATTCAAGGTTCTCCCTTTATTATAGTTCAAATTGTGACTGAAGAACAAAGAGAAAAGTATATGCTTTCACCTACCCGTTCTCCTTCAACAGACATAGTTAATGCCAAAACGGAAAGTATGTCAGCTAGGTATTCCTGCATGCAGTTTAAGAGAATAAGTGAAACAGATAAGTTGCAAATAATCCAGATAGGTAAACCTAAAAGGATAACTGAGCAAGTCGCACCTTCAGCTCTGAATCTTCCATTGTTTCAAAGTAAGTCTTTAAAGTTCCATAGTGTGCGCGGAGAAACTTAAGTGGTTTTGGAACAGAAGTCATTGAGCTAGTTGAGGTACGTATTTCCTGCCTACAGGAAAAAAGAGAAAGTACAATTGAGTTTCAAATTGGACAATTGGACATGCCAGTTAAATGCCACGTCAAATGTGGAATCAGTCTTCAACATCTTTTAAGCGGAACAAATAATCATCTAATATCCAGTCATTTTTTAAAAGTGCAAAAGTAGCCGAATGTACTTAACAAAATGCAGTTGAATCACCATAACATCGGAATGAGAGTATCTGATATGGCTAAGCATTAAAGCCATTTGGATCTCCCAATAGAATGCTAAATATATTGGGATATTCAATTAGAATGCTGATTAGCACCGAGACAATATGACACAACTAGAACATACACTAAATAGTAGTATTGCCTGAGCCAAGCCGGCTAGGCACTGTGGCTCATACCACAATCCAGGAATCGTAAGTTAAAAACATGAAATCAATGTCATGGCATGGAATGAGGCAAGAAAAATAAGAGATCTAACACAACATATATGAGGCAGAATACCAGAGTATCCATATGTAACCAAAATGATTTTTTTTATTTCTAATTCATTTCTTATACTCTAAGAATAATGATGAGCAATTATAACAAAAACGAACAACACATAAATTATGATTTCGTACTTATTCATTACCCAACATATAGGATTCTGCATTACCTTAAGGAAAAACTCCTTAAAAAGGATGGGACAAACCCAATACAAACATAACCACTGGTTTACAGTCTTCAATCTACTAAACTAAAGATGAAACACCAATTTCTATATAACATTGGAGTGTATAATAATCACAAATTGATTTAGAGTTCCAAAATACACTGCTTAAGATTACACAGCATCCGCTAGTTATGGTTAACAGAAGTTGACATTGCGTTAGATGAATAGATAATTCAAACTATTATGTAGCCAGCATTGTCATTGAAGAGCAAAAACAAAATTAAAGAAAAGAAGAACTTCATCACCACATTGATTATAACAGTCTCATTGAACACTAATTAAAGGTTTCACTAAATTACACAAAGCAAAATTACTTGAAAACTACCAAATTACAGATACAACAGACTGTAAAATTACCTCATACTTTCTAACGCTTGCTTCTGAACATCAGGCTCAACATCCTGAGCTCTTTCTACACACAGCTCCAATTGTTGCTTAAGAGCCAAATCCTCATCCGACTGTAATTTCAAAACAACCAATATAAATCAGATTCAGAAGTTTCTATACAAACGAAAAACAAAATTAGGGTTTAGAACAGACCAAATCTTCATCTTTCTTTTCATCCTTTTTCTTCTTAGAATCTTTTAATGGTGCTTTCTGAGTAGCTTGTTCTGAATTCTCACCATTCTTCTTCTTCTTAGGGTTTGGATCAGTCGTCATCTCTCTGGTCTCAAGTAAATAACCAGAGGAGTAGAATTTGAGGTTTTAGATGTGGGAAATGGGAGGAAGAAATGAGAATTGGTAGTGAAGAAATGTACATATTGTATAGGCGAGAAACCTTTCGCGACAAGGCAGGAACTGAGTCGACCTATAAATGAGGGGAATGGTTCAGACTTCAGACGTGATTCAGATAGGTCACCCATCCCATTTCACATAGGTCGTAGCGGTTATAACGTTCGTCGTGTGCCGGCCTAAAGTAGGCCATAAGTGTTTCGTCTTTTTTCCAGGGTCACTTCCTTGGTCCGTTATTGCGGCCGTTACATCTCAAATTCATTTCTACAAAAGTTTGATGGCGAGTTTGTTTGCGGAATTCATAATTTCGAGGATTTATAATGCCATGGGATTACAAATTTTGAGATTTGTGTAAATTCTCCGTGTGTTTGGTAACTCATTTAAAATTTGTAGGATTCATATAATTATCTTTGTTTTAAAGTCCATATACTGTTTGGTACCACCTTTGAGCAAGGGCTATGGGATAGACTTTAAAGAGCATATCACTTTCAAAATGGCCGAGTCTTTACCTGATCGAGTGAAATAACGCCGTGAGATAGAGTGACAAGAGACTACAAGGCAAACCATTATCCGTATTTTCAAAAGAACCAAATATGAACGGCAAACTATTAGCCGTTTTTTATTTTTGGAAGAAAAAAAACGCCAGACTGTTGTTGATGGTGGTTTTTAGTTCAGGAATAAAATTGCAAACCCTATATTTAATGCGCAATCATTCAGCAAAGAAGATTGAACCATTTAAAAGTGATGAGCGCCCAGGCCTCTTTACTTACGTATGTATTGAGCAATTCAGTATATTTATATGAAATTTATCCATAATGGTGTAGCAACAATCCCAAATATTCTATAAATTTCTGAGTATTTATTTTATGCCATATTCCCCAGTTGAACTTTTAATACTGACATGACATGACAACTAATGCTCGCTCCCAGCCGAGTAGCATGAATCTCCCGAAGTGTCGGGATTAAGATGCGTGTGGAAGTACTCAATAAGAGGCACGCAAAGTTATGTTGCCCTTTGATATTAAATTAGTGATTTTTTGTATCAGCATGCAAAACTCACCAAAAATTGATTAATTTTGCGGAAACCTGCAAAATTTAGCTCTTTAACGTAATTTTATCAATTTGCAAAAATTAGGTTTTTTTCGCCCGCGCAATATGTCGAACCCCATTGGTCGAGACCAAACCTAGGTAAGCTAGGAAATTAATCCGCCACGAACTAATAGGAGCAAAATCCTACCAAAGGAAGAAAACAAGAAGTAAAAGAGGAGCGGCAGCAAACAGAAGCAACAACAAGGAGGCGCGGCCACACCACTTGGCCGGCCAGTTCACCCCAACAGGCACCGCCCTTGGCTAGCCGACCACGCCATCATAAAATTGCTTGCCGGCCCCCTTTCCTATTGACCAATCAGATTGCTTCAAACCCGCCACACACACTTTTAAATAAAGTTAGAAGTTGGTTGGTCGATGCGCCAAATTCCTTAGGGAATCTAATCTAGACTGCCCATATCAGTCTCAAAAAATGATCACAGCCGTACGTTTTGGCCACTCAGTTTATCAAACCTAGCCGCCTCCTAACGTGGTCGGACAAGCGCCACCGTGCACACTGGCAGGCCTACTAATGCCTAGGCCATCGGCATCTCTCCAACTCGCAAGTGACACCACTAAACGTTTGCCAAAACGGTTGGCCACACGAGTTACAAAACCCTAATTTTTATTAAGGGGCATTACATAACTACCCCAAAATGATCTTGGCCGCCCAACTTCGTTATCCGAATTAACTATCCTAGATTTAATCTCAATCAACGGGCAAGGCGCGGATATGTTCACCAGTGGCTCGGCTATTGTGTTGGTCGGTCGAACAACTCCCAGCACGCGGTTAACACCAAAAACCGTTAGCCCAAAACAGATTGGACACACGTTTTTTAAAACCCTAAATAAATCAACGACAGCCATTAACTGTCGCAAACCATCTCGGCCGCCCAACTTCGCCAGATGAATAAGCCTGCCTAACTCTCATTTTAGGTGGTCAATGGACGCGATCGGCCAAGCCACGGCCTCCCCAAATGGCTCCCAAATGATTGTCCAAAAGGGGTTGGTCGCGCTGTTTACATAAATTTTAAGGCGGCCATTAACTGCCGAAAATCAACTTGGCCGTCCAACTTCGCCATCCAAATTGACCGGCCCAGATTAAATCTAAGGCGACCAATAGGATGTCATCATAGTTTCCAGCCCTCACTCTACTATAAGGATCGACCGGCCTGTCCTTGGCACACGTGAATGGCTCCTGACAGCTTCCCGAAAATGGCCGGTTGCGCTCCCTTTAAGACATTAAGCTCCGCGACTGATCTAAGCGAGCTTTATACCACGATGTTTTATGAGCATCGATTATTTTGAGCTACTTGCTTAAAGCAATGCTTTATATCTCAACGCTCTAGATAATTACAGCTGATCTAGAGTAGAATGTAAGGATATATGTTACACAGGAACCGGTAGTATCCCAAAGATGAGTTTTGCAGCTTACCGAATGTTAATTAAGTCGTGGAGCGAAACCGATAAATTTGAAAAATATTACGAGGAAAGCGGATAATAGGAAGAAAGTTGATTTTTGGTTAAGGAAAAATGACTGGGGCGGAATTAGATTTCGTAAAACCCATCATTAACCATGTTATTTTGGGCAAAATTTACAGGTGATGTTCGAGCATTTGTAATCTAACTGCATCACAACATACCATTGGACATATAAATGGTAATGATGACATTTGCTAAAACATTTGATAAGTAAAAGAACTTGTCTAAATTAAGCGAATTGATAAATATAATTAATATTTCCTTATAGTTAGTTATAATACTTAGTGATCAAAAAACGCTTGATAAAGTAACCTATGATTTGCTCATGTTTTCTTTCGATGATTATAAACTCGCAACTATAAGTTGTTTTTCATGCATTGTGTGGAAACCTTAGCCACAGTCCTTTTGAATCATTATTATATTTTTAATTTATTTTATATTATTTTAATCACTCTCTTTTTAAAAAATCATTTTACTAGTCTAATAATTTGTTTTAGGTCTGGATTGATTTTATACGAGTCTCCGGGGAACGAAATATATTTTAGCACTTTACTAAACTACCAGTTAAGCATGCTAACATTCTGTGTATGATTTTCAGTGGAAGCACTAACCTTGAGGTTTTTTTTAATCACTGAAGAAATAAGAGTGAGTATGTTATCTAGGATAGTGGTAATCCAATTGCTCTTTGATGAATAGATGTTACGACCTCTAACAAAAATCCAAGTGTGAAACTGGTTAACTTTTTATATGGTCTCGTATTATACTTTTCCATATCCAAGTGCCATAGAGAACTCATGATTTAAAATGAACATAACCCGTGTTCCACTGATACTAAAAGACTTATTCTTATTGTTTTACAAACCACAAAGGCATAAACATATCGAGTGCAAGTTTGACGAGACTTATCCTATGAATTGATCGAAACTAATGGTTCTTAAATCAATGGGTAGTAAATCAGTTCAGCTTGAACTAATTTCAACCTCGGAGTTTAGTTTATTCAAGGACTTGTTGTGACAACCTTTAATCTGAACAAGCATATGTAATTAGTTTTGATTCTGATAATAGAGTAATTAGGTCAATTTGGTTGTTAATTAGTTGCAAACTTTTTACATATGACAGTCAAACTCCAAGAAATCCTGAAATTTTTAAAGAAATCATGTTTGGTGATAAAAAGGTTTTCACTTGTGATGATGATGTGTTGGTGAGAAGAAACCTCATGGAAATCTATGGAGAGAATAAGACTATAAAGCTAAAAGGAAGATCTCAACATGTTCATACAGAAACTAAAGAAATCGAGAAATTATTGGATTCAAGTAGTCGGATGAAGAATTTAGGGTTGACTATGTCTGATCTTCAAACTTTAACCACTCATTTCCTGACTCTGTTGAGTGCTTCTTACTTCTGTACATTGCATTTGATTTTCAAATTTTTATATCTAGTTTCCTTCTTTAGTTCTTCCACGTGATTTTGGTTACTCTCTCACCAAACGTTTTGAGAAGGTTTCTTATGAGATCCTGTTCTTTACCTTCAATGTCTTATCCGTGTCATAATTTTCCATTTTGTTGTTGTTTATTTTTATTTTTATCGAGATTTTGTTTTCATGTTTTGCCATTCTTGTCCTGAATGTTCGTTTGAGACTTCTTTACCCCGAAGCGAACAATTTCTTTTTGCATTCATTTTTTTCCCCCGCACATACTCCAACAGTAAAATATAATTATAAGTGAAATTATGAATGAACAAGTACTACTTGATTATAATTTATCAATCACTACTTGAATAACTAGTCGTTTCATATCAACTAATTATTAGTAAGGTGACTTATATTGTTATGCATTGTGCAATAACTATATGCGAGAATAATAGGAAACTGATTTAATTGTTTAACTTCTTAACATATCTACACATCAAAGACTTTGAAATTGATAATGAATTTTGGTTAGCTATTACAGTAAAACCTCTACGGAAGAATACTCCATATAGGAATAAACTCCATATATAAGAATAGAAATTTCTGGTCCCGAGTTGGGCCAGTTATATTTAAGAATAAACTCCATATTGGAATAAGTCATAATTTTTTTCCAGTCCCGTTTAAGGAACCTACCACCATATAAGAATAATTGACATTATAATATAAATAAATAATATATGTCTTGTCTTACATCAAAGTTCAAGATGAAGAGATTCTTGTAACCATTATAAGATCATTTTGCTTCAAAATGGATTCTTTGCTTTTCTTTTCGAAACTTAATGCAAATATTTTTCACTCGTATGATTTTATTTGTCAATTGTCGATGTCAAAGTTAATTTTACGATTACCTAGGTACATTTTTGTGCTTCCTATGTATATGTATGTATTTTCCCAAGTACATTTATGAAAATTATTCTTTTGGTCTATTCAAGGTACACCTCCATATAAGAATAACCCCCATATAAGAATATTTTTTGTGGTCCCTAGGATATTCTTATACAGAGGTTTCTTGTAATTAGGAAATGCACACTTAACTTTTTGTTAATATATTTATTGCAAAACACATTTAGCTTTACGATACTCATCAAAAACATATATTTGATGACCTAAGACAACAAGGATAAACATTAAATATTTAAACACATCGATTCTGAGATTCAATTCAATATAATTTAGTTACCCATTTTCTTGAAGATTACATCTCTAACAAATTTATAATCATCCACAAAGTAATGTAAAACTTTGATATCCTAAAAACAGTGTTGTTAATTGGAGAGAATAAATGGATTTGAAGAGGAAAGAAAATGAGTGAAATTTAAATTTACAAATTTATAAGACAGAAAAATTGACTCTCATCTAAACCCAAAAATCACCTGCAATTTTCCATATAAAACTCAATATTTGATCATCATAAATTCCAAACAATTCATATCTACTTCTATTTCATTTCAGTCGCATCTTTTTAATTTTTCATAAACTCAACCCAACTCAGTGATTTAATGATATTTAAAACTCGAATTATTTAAGAAATCTTTAAGCAGACCTCATAATGGCATTTAAGATTTTAAAGAAGAGGGTGATTATCAAGTTTTTACTGATTAGATAACATATAGTAAAATTCATCAGAAACTACAACACTTACTATGCACAATTTCTGAAATGCAAGAGCTATACTACGAAATAGCATGGAAAACAAAAAGGGAAATTCATCAGAAATTAACTAAACCTACCAACAGCGCCATCAGCATCATCGGCTACAACAACTAGAGATAAATGTTGTTGACCCCTGGCACCATGTTGACGCCTTCCTATAAAAGCAACTCAATATAATTAGATAATTGATCAGTAGCATGGATAGCATATAGTAAAATTTATCAGAAACTACAACACTTACTATGCACAATTTACGAAATGCAAGAGCTATACTACGAAATAGCATGAAAACAAAAAACATCTTTCATAAGAAAGTACGCAAACCTACCGAAGCGCCATCAAGCATCATCGTCTACAACAACCTGGAGCTAATAGTTGTTGATTCCCTCCTATAAAAGCAACTCAATATAATTAGATAATTGATTAGTAGCATAGAGAAAAAATAGTAAAATTCATCAAAAACTAGATTTGATATAATCATCCGGTTTTTCATTGTCATTTTTCTTTGTGGATGTATTTATATCTTATTGTAGAAGTAAAAACAAATGTCAAAATTTTTAGAATTGACAAAATCATTTTTAATTTATTGATGATTAGAATCAAAGATTCTACTTTGTCTGTACATGGAAGAATAAATTGGATGTTCTGGATTCTTATTTGAAATCATTTTTTCTTCTTCTCATCAACTAGAAGGTCGGATCGAGTCTCCGCTCACGAGTTTGGAGATCTCATGAAATTCTCCTCTTATGTAAATCTAGTTTAATTTAAGTTGTTAATGTATCTTCTTTCCTATTAAAAAAAAAACTAGAAGGTCGGGCAAATTTAAAGGAACATGATAATAGGAATATTTTGGAAAAATCCTTTCGGTTAATTTTTTTATCTTATAAAGTTGTAATTTTAATTCCACCCATATTTTTTCCATCCTCATGACCATTTATTCCCTCCTAATAATAAAACTCCGTGAAAATATACGAACAAATGAATAATCACATAAAATAAGATCAATGATCAAGTTTTCAATCTTTATTCAAATGTTAATGATATTAAAGTTATATGGATTAGAGATTTAAGAATACAATAGATTTAAAATAAAAGTTAGATCACGTTTATCCTTTTCGTTATAGTCTTCGATTTTTTTTGTCCATATGGTGAGGAACTAAAGGAAGAGTACTTAATCTAATTTAGACCTAAATATATTTAACTTGTGCCTCGTAATATTTAGATGTTTTATGCATCAGTCTCTAAAACATTTATTTTAAAGAAAACCCTTAACGTACGACAAGGATTGTGTTACCTCATGGGAATTGTTTCCTCGAAGTATGAATTTTCCTGCATAACCCATCAGGGACGATCCTGGTTCACGACTTCTATTTGAACTCCTTTGATTTAGTTCACTGCTCCTACCTTTGCAGATTTGAACTATTTATAATCAATCTCATTTTTATCCTTTAGTTTTTGGTTCTTATTTCCTATGTAGTTATGTTTGCAGTGAGTGGAAAGACCGCTTATTAAACTCTGAAGCAAGTAGTTGGGTTTCCTTACAACAATTCTCAAGTCTCTAGCAAAAAATGGATTTCTTTACTTGACTACCTCCAGATGTTGGTGCTTTCACCTAAGGTGTGATGATGCTTCTCCATGGATTTTTTCAACCATATCATTGGTGTGCACAATACTTGTTTCGGTTAAATAGGATCCAACTATAATCGGTTTATCCTTGTGGTAGATTGGATTGATTAGTTGAGTAGATCGGCATCAATACAATTCTTTGTGTTTCAAAGTATTGATTGCTTCTCGACGTGGATATTATTGCTTGTATCTTTTTGTTACTTGCTATTCTTCTTTGATATGCGAGTTATACTGCGTTTTTTGTTCAATATCTGCAAGCAGTGCGTTGGTTCTTTCTAGGCCTATGTGATTTTGCTTGTACATAGAAAATAAGAAAGCATTTATAATTGATGGAAAATCCATAGCTCATGCCATACATTCTGAAATCTTTATTGAGGTTGTTCATCTTTCCGAGATATATTAAGAGTTCCCCTGACTTGCAGTTGTTATAGTATATAGTATGCAAGATTCTCATATTTGAATGTGTAAAAGAAAGGCTTGGGATGAAGTTAGGATTAAGAGTGAATATTGTGATTGCTTGGTCTTTTTGGGAGTTGTTATGCGAGGGACCAAGGGTGTAAGAATAAAGATGTTGATGGTGTGCTTTTCACTTCTTTTTAGATTTCTCCTCGTGGTCGATTTTCCTACATACATTATTTTCTATCTTTAGTCACAGTAAGTCATTTTCCTATTGGTCATGCGTTCTATTTAGTTTAAGTTTCAAGTTTAACCACTGAAATGTTTAAAATTCACATAGATTTTGTAAACTTCAAAGATACGTGAATTGTAATTTGTTCGCAACCTAATCTGCGGAATCATTTCAAAGTGAATTGATTGCTTTTGTATCATTGTATAGGTTCTGTTATTTACATATTATACTGATTAGTTCTTGCCTCAATAAAGATGAACGCGCAATTGGGGGATACTTATATTAATTGGGGGATATAAATTACTATCCCCATCCAATTGTGTCTGTTAAGGGGTGTTTTTTGGATGCGAAAATACTAAAATACCCTTTAGGTTAATACCCTTCCATCTGAATTAAAATTTATAAATAAAACTAAAAATCAAAATCAAACCCTATCAAGTTCTTAAAGATATGTTAAAGAAGAAGGAGAAATCAAACCCTATCAAGTTCTTGAATTGTTGTTGAGCAAGAAGAAGAAGGAGAAATGGGTTAATTGAGAAGGTACATGATACCCAATCTTATTTAAAGTGTTGTTGTTGTTTTAAAACTTCGGTTGGGTTAGAATCATAAACTGAAACCTTTCAGTTGCAGTTTCAATCCACTCGCGGCATTTTTTTCATGATGAATACCATGCCGATATGTTGTGCCGGCATAAATATTAGGATGAATACCATGCCGATACTGAGTGCCGACATGGTATTTAAGGATGAATTCCATGTCGATACTTGCTATTTCAGACAGATTTTATGTGTGTTTTTGTCCTCAAACCGGCACGGTTCACTTGGGAATCGACCATGCCGGCACTACTACCGGCATGCTCGATGATGAACTTTATGTACCGGTAGTGTACTTACAATTTCAAAATTGGGGGATATTGTGTATCGGCATGGTGAAAGTATGAATAACATGCCGATTTTGTCCCTACCGGCATGGTATTCACACTTTTACCATGCCGATACTGAGTTTTCAGCGTAACAATGACGAACTCATTGAAAAAAAAAACGAATTTAAATATATTAATTCTTATACATGAGTAATTGGAGCACTTGTATGTTTAACTTGTTTACTTTCCTAGGTTGGTTTTTCACCTAAAATTTCATGAACATAAATATCTTGATTTTATGTTGTTGCATCAACAAATTCAATGATAATGATTTATTCTAATGATTATCAAACTAATCTATTAACTTAACTAATTATATTTAACCACTAAACATGATTAGTGTGGGGTATATTAGGATTTATATAAATTAGCGGATAGGGGGTGACCTTGATTTACTAATTAAATCCCTTTTTTGTCTTTTTCCTATATCCCCCAATTAGTTTTAATATCCCCAATTGCGCGTTCATAAAGATCCCTATCCTGCTTGTTATATAACACTGCTTATAATTTTGTTGCAACATCATTTACGAACTATTGTAGTTTCATCAAAATTGTGTAAAATGAGTTCTTTTGTTTGGACTATATGAATTATCTCCTAAGTTTATTTGCAATATGGTACGATTTATAATAAATTGATCACAGAAGGATGAAAAAAAAAAGATACCATGGGAAGCCGATAAAGAAAATTCGGCATAGGGATATAATAGTTACTTATCTTGTGTATCAATAAAAGCACATAAAGAATACATTCAAATCAATTAAATCAGCCATCTTAATTTACCTTTTATTTTTGCAATCTCTATATATCACCTGATGAAAATCATGCAAAATCCCTAACAAGTTTAGATGTGGACATTTTGTTTTATAGATCAAAGATGATCGAGTGATGCAAATCTTGATAAAAGAAATGTGATTTTTCTCCAAAATCTCAAGTATTTGTCTTGATTAATGAATTGAGAGAGCGTGGAGTAAAGTGTTCAACTTGATTTTAGTTTCATTTTCCCTCTTAACATCATGGAATTTTTCTACCATAAGTTTTCTTTGGTTTCAATAGAATTCACGAAGGAAGAGAAAGATACCGGAGCAGAAAGGTGAATAAGGAAAAAAAATCAATAAACAAATAAAAAATGTATGCTAATCTTCTGTCTTGTTTATGACTACTAAGCAATAAGGTATATATTAATGGAATATAATGATATTAGTTATTTCAAAAAATTATATGTTATTTCCGAGACACAGCTAATTCTTTCAACATAACAATAACTAATTATTTAGTTGTTAGCATATGCATGGATGCTTAGGTTAACATTTGCCATAAATTTACTATTCAGGCAAATTCTTTGGGTACATAACTTTAAAATTGAATAAAATTCTTATTTTAGTCTGAATAGTGAGCATCGCTCGGTCAAATTCACAAGTTTTGGTATTTCAATCTTGTTGTCAATATTAGTTGATCCAAACTAGATCTCAAATTATAGTTTACTGAAGTCAGTCTCGGATTAGGATTAGACCATGGTAGATGAGTATTAGTATTCACCAATCATCCTTGAAGATTGAAGACTGAAGACGGCTTTAACAGGAACTTCATCAACAAAGGTATGTGAAGACTGGCTATCTTATTTACTCATATTATCTACCATTCTATCTACTGAGACAAGTCGTATGACTATAGTATAATGATGAACATTTGCAAAAGAGAATGAAAGCTGAGGAGTAAGTCAAGTTAGTTCTTAAAGTTCACAAATTATTTTACCAGTTCACGAATATTTGCGAACTAGCTGATTTTGAATGTTTCATGTACACCCTTTGTTTCCAAGTACACAAAATATTTTGACAGTTCGCAAACTTTCCAAAATCAAAAGGTTCCTAAGTTGAGTGATGACTTTGAATTGCCAAACTGTTTTAGTAATTCACGAACTGATTCGGTCTTGTGATAATTACTTTACAGGCTTGACGGTTCCAGAACAACTTAACCATGACTCGCTGACAATCCATCTTATTTGTAATCCAAAGCAAACTTCTCACATGCTTTCATGCACAATCTATATGGAGAAGTTTAACTTGTTTGAATACAAAGCAACTTGTAAATATGGAAACTAGTTCATGATCCTGCTTTGCTTAGCATTGTTCATCAATAATAGAGGACTCCCTGCACACTAGAATCTAAATCCTGGCACTTCTGTTTTCTAGTTGCAGACTACAGTAGTCTTCTACAAACCTAGGTTTCTTCTGGAGATATTTTTTTAGGTTACGATTTTGAAAGACTTCATTAAGGGACTCATGAAGCCCGGCCAGACTATCTTTTACCTGGTATTCCTGTTATCAGATCTTGTTCTTATTGATCTTTTAAGTTTTTAAATTTTAGATCAAGAACTTGATAGATATAAATCAAAAAGTACTCTTCGTCTCAGACTTTGTGATTCCACAAGATATATGTTGAAATTATTCCTGGTTTGATTTGTTTAGATCATTCTTGTGAGACAGAATTGAATAGGCATCTCTATAACTTTTGAAGAGAATAAGTTCAACCTAATCTTGAGTTTGCTTCATATCATCTTTTTAGATACCTCATAGAATATAAATTTTCATACCTTGATTGGTTATATTTTTGAAGGAAATCAAATAGACTTTCTATTAGAGGCAGAATAGTTATAAAAGTCTTCACTTTGGTTGAAGCAACTCCTAGGCATGTACATGACTTCAGCTAGAGAAATCGTGTTGCGTAGGGTCTTGCAAGATCCAAGAGACGCAAAGGAACACAATTGAATCTGAATTGTTCGTATGGTCGATTTGGTCTCAAGTTCAACTACATTCCATTCTGAAGTCTATTAGTAGGATAGTGTCTGTAGCAGCTTAATACAGTGTGGTGCTCAAGTTCTGGACTAGGTCCTGGGATTTTTCTGCTTTGTATTCTTTCTCGTTATAACAAAATATCTGGTATCTTGTGTTATTTGTTTTCCGCATTATATTTTTTATCTTTATAATAGAAATATCACAAGTAGTACGTTAAATAACCTAGACAGTTTTTAAGTCTAAAAGACTGTATAAAACCTACAAGAATATTCTTGAGAATCTGTATCTAGAATGAAAGATTACAATACTTGTTCTTGTTGGAATTCAATACGTATTACAGTTACGCTACATACCAGGTTATTACTTGGATATTGATTTATGCGATCGTCCAAGTTAAACTTCTATTCATATCAGGTGTCGGGTCTTTATTATTGATCCGTGCTACTGATTGTGACAAGTTTATCCATACGGGTTTCCGAATTAAAATTTAATGGTATACTTGGTACCTTTTTTTAAAAATTTGGTAGTGTACTTGACTTGCACAAAATTTAATTCTATCTTTTTACGACCAATATCACATCACATTGTATATAAAGTAAACATGGTTGTAAGATACTTTTTCAAGTATTTAAACAAGAATTTCGGCAAAACAAATGTTAATGTAGAAAAAACTGGTGTGCAATAAAAAGCTTAAAAGAATTCCTAGACACAGTTATCAACGTCAAGTGTTCAAACTTACAACAAAGGACGGCGGATCTAAAATATCTTCTAAAAGAGAATTATCGTCATACAAACAACTAAAACGTATACAAGACCAAGTTACACTTGATATCACTAATGCACATGACGGACTATAGTAGCTAAGTGTGGATTCAAACATTAATGAACCTCCAGTGAAATACATCAACATAAAATTTTATAACTTTTAATAAATTCTATGACATTGTCGAGAGTAAGTCACAATGTCATAGAATTTATTTAACTCGCAAAGTTGCGAAGAGAAAAAGACAAAAAGAAAGGTTGGAGGAAGAATGTACAGGATGAACAAAGAAAAGAAAGATTAATGGTAGATGCCATAGAAACAAAAAGAAGAAGAGATCTTTGCGAAGTGACTGCACAAAAATAACGAGTATTATGATGCAAAGGAGACATTGAAATGGTGGAATGATGCGGAGACGAAGGAAGTAAGATTAAAAGGTGTAAAAAATGAATAATTGTGAGAAAAGATAACAATTTAGTGATGAAAGCATGATAAGGATAAGAAGCGAAATGATGGTTGTGGAAACATTGTGCGAGAATCTCGCCATGAAGAATGTATTCAAATCTATTGAATAATGGAAATGAGATTGTGCGATACCTTCGCAGACAAATGATTGAATAAATTGATAAAATGAATGAGTGAGTGAATGGGACAAACCTTTATGGCGTACACCTAGTTCGCGAATGATATTTCGCAAGAGGCAAATGTAAGACCTAAAGTACGTCATATAAGGGGGTATCTCTTAACATGGCTCGGATGGAAGGTTACACCGCTCTGAAACTCCGGGGTCATGGAAATTTGGGGCCCATGAAAGCCTATCCGGTGGAGATACCTTGGATTTCCAACTATATATATAAGGTTATACCACTGGTTGGACCTTGAGGGTCTTTCCCAAGGAGTCGGTGTATGACCAAGGCGCCGAAGTACACGGTTGAGTCAAGAGTGCGGGGAGCATGGAACTTCCTTACCACTCTTGACAAGTCTTGGCACATCTTGCACTCGGCTTAGAAGAAAACTCCACTTAGGGTGCGGTCTCGTAACCATAAACCATATAGGTATAAGGGATAAGAGGCATGAAAACAACAGTTGTTGTTAAGACCAGGATGGGAGGAGCTAGTCTTGTATGGGCCGATGTACGCCTCCTTGAAGGGGCAACTAGGGGAAGATAAGGGCGGCACCCTCCATTAGGAGCCGATAAGTGTCAAAAGACGCAAATGTCATGAGGCTTTATTCTCGCGAGAGAATTTAGGCTTGTCATATTTGTGCAATGATCTGCAGAGGCAATAATACTAACGCAAGGGTAAGAGGCGAGATCAATGGATTTTTACATGAAAGTGTAAGAACGTCCTGCGATTTCGTCACAAAGACGACAATGTCATTTAAACCTGTCATATTGTCGCAAATATAATATCCTGCAGAGGCAACAATACTTAAGAAATGATAAGACAAGGTCAATGGGTCAATATATGAAAGTGTAAAGACGACTGCGATCTTGTCATGAATGAGGGGTGGCAAAATAAGACCTTTACTTAGGAAGGCATAATAAGACCACACAAATAATGATAAGGCAAGATCAATAGATTTCTTAATCCATGAAGATATCTTGCGATCTTGTCGTGGAGATAGTGTTTAAAGTCCAAACAAAAAAAAACAAAAAAAAATATATATATATATATTTATATCTCGCGAGAATGATTATATTTAACTCGCAAAGTTGATTATATCTTATGGACAGAGGCAAAGTTGATTATATCTTATGGACAGAGGCAAGTGTGAAGTTATAATTATAAAGAAGGGTTGTTTGATTAATATATCTGAACAAAGGAAGCAAAAGTTGAAGTTTACATTCAATAGTCAAAGATATATTACAAGAAATCAAAAAAAAAAAAAAAAAAAAAGAGAGAAGTTATTTCTTTGCTGATTCTTCTTCTTCATCTGATTCTGTGGTTCCATCACTCTCGTCGCCAGATTCTTCTTCTTCATTAGCTTCACTATCAGAAACATCTGAGACAGGCAAGTTCTCGGGAACTTCTTCAGCGAGAAAGGGATATGAATGAAGAGGGATGTTGTGATCCTTACAAACTATTTCCATAGCTTGATTGCGAAAACGAACAGGCATCATTATTAAAATTCGCCAATCTGTAGTTTGGAATTCTTTGCTTCAATTTTGAATATCTGTTCTCGAAAGAGAGATCCTTTGCGAGACGCTCTTTTTGGCTTCAAGTTCTCCAATCTTTGTACAAATCTCTTTTTCGGATTCGAAAACATGAGGAAATGAATTAATGTTAATAATACAAAAGGGAAAAAATAACGAGAAAAGTAAAGAAGTATAACAAACAACCTTCTCTTTCAAAGATCATATCCTTGATTAAGGTATTTTGCTAAAGTGTGAAGACTAACATCAACACCTAAGTTATTTCTAGCGTTATCTAAAACCTTCGCAGCCAGGCAAATTCATCATCATTATTTATGACAAGAAGTGAACGAATTTGGTCTTCTCGCTCGCTAAGCATGGTATTACGACGAAGGAGTTCATCTCGCTCAACTTGCACATCAAGGAGAGATTTTTGAAATTTTGCTAATGCCTGTGCACCTCGGTAGTAATGCGATCTTTCTCATCTATGAGATCGATGAGTGCTAAATAGTGCATATTTATACACCTTTTTATTGGCATTTTACTCATCTTTTGCGCTATAACTCGAGATATTATCCCAGTTACGTGTTTTCTTTGTTTTCAAGAATAAATATTTGTATTAATTAATTTTGTGTTTTTAGGTAATAAATAAAGCTTGGAGAATCGAGGAGTCAAAAGAGCGAAGAATTGGAGTCAAGCATCTATGGAGCGGATAGCCAAAGCCCGCAATAATCATTTGCAACCCAACAAGTAGCAACTCATCTACAAGACATGGGCTTGGTGGGAGCAACCAGCGACCCGGATCCGGGCCCGTCCACCACGAGCCGTAGATCTCTCCCAGCTGCATCCTACGGTCGATCCATCACTATACATCATCTCTTGATGCTCCGTGCAACACTAGATCGCTCCAAAACCGCTTACCATCCTCGACCGTTCGAGATCGCACCAGCTTCATCCTACGCTCGCTAGGCAGTCCATCGATCTTTGATACTCCCGCTTCACACCACAACACCTATATAAACTCCCTTCACCCAAAACCTAATTCATTTCCCTTCTCCCTCACCCGACAAATCCAACAGAGCTCCACCCTCTTCTTCCCCGACAAACCCGGTTGCAGACCCCGCACCACCATCTCTTCTTCCGTTCTTCCCGACACCACAGCCACCGAGAAAACGATGCACCATCCCCTAATATCTCTCTACCTAGTTCATAGCTTCTTCCCTAGAAGCTAAGGTCGAGACAGAGAGTTAGGGTTAAGTTAGGGTTCAACAAATTTGGGGAAATCAAATTGTAGTGTTCTCGAGACGCGTGAAGCGAGCCGACAAAGAAAATCGAGAGTATGGGTGAGAGAGGTTTGCTTTTAGTTCATATTTTGAGAAAATTAGGGTTTGGGATATTTTTCCTTGGCATGTATAAATTGAAGTGAGTTGTGTGTGTGATGGGCACGCCTGGATTAGCCAGTGCAGTCAATTAGTTTTGATTTTGTTCTTTATCACTTTATGATGTGTTAATTAGTTTTGTTAGGGTCTCAATGAAACCCTGTTGCCATATTGTGTGTTTATGCTCTGTTGAACTTTCTTAAATGTTTAAAATTATAATTATGTCTTCAATTAGGGCTTCCACTACTTTTCTCTCACAATGGATGCAACAAGTAGCAACTCATCTACAAGACATGGGCCTGAGCTAGACCCGACCCGTGACCGGATCCGAGCCCGTCTCTTCTGAGACGTTGAGATTTCTTTCTCCCTCATCCAACGGTCGCTGCTTCCACGTGCATCAAGGATTGCTGCTCCCGTGCAACACCAGATCGCTTCAAAAACCGCTTACCTCTATCAGCCGTTCAGATTTCGCTCCTATTCATCCAACGCTCGGTGCAGCGTTCCCATCAAACTTTCTTTGCGCCGCCTCACATCGAAATCCCCATACCCTATACCCCAGTCGAGCTAACCCTATTCTCCATTTCACTTTCTCTTTCTTCTCTTTCTTCCTCCCTAGCTACGCAACTTTACCACCTCCATACCCTCATCGAGCCTCACCTCCGCCACCTTCTTCACGACACCACACCAACACCAACAGCTACCTATTCCGCCACACCCAAGCTTTGTTTGTCTTTAAAATAGCATCTCATAACTCTAGAAGCTATGTTAAAGATAAACAAGACTAGGGTTTCTCATAAATCAATCAAGGGAGTCAGAGAAGCATGAGGAGAGCCAACAACCGATCACAGGAGAGAGTATGGGTGCGAGAGATTAGGTTTGATTTGTTTTTCTGTTATTTCAATTTTGGGAATTAGGGTTTGAGAGTTTTCAGTGGCATGCATAAATAGAACCGAATGGGGTTGATAGAAGACACGCCTGGATTAGCCAGAGCAGTCACTTTAGGTTTAATTTTGTGTATTTGTTATTTCATCATGTTTTAATTTAGTGCTAGGGTTTGAGATGAAACCCTAATTCATGACTGTGTTCTTCATGCTCCATATATTGTTCTTGATTGCTTAAATCATTTGTAAGATAGTCTTTAATCTCGGCATGTCAACTCATTGCTCTCAAAGTGCATGACAAAGCCATGTATGCCTTTGTAGTTTGATTATATCCTGAGATGATTATGCTACAACTTAAGCTCATTAGATTAATGTTATCTCTGATTAATTGTGCCTTAATCGACGAGTTAATACTTAGGATAAATACCTTAGTTGCGATTAAAGTTATCATCGGAGAAACATATTTGACATAAGGCGAGACTTGACACCTCTCCTTTATCTGTCAAAACAAGAATAAAATCATGAGTTGAAGAACATAGTATAGATTAGTGGTGGAATCAAAGACTCTAGTACCCCTTTATTCTTGTTTCATCCCTTAGTTTAGGTTCACACCATCTCGGTTCAGTAGTATCGGCACAAAACACCATTTTGTTACTGTCACACTAAGAAACTCGAGTTTAGCATAGCCGTAGATTATTGAAAGCACCCTCGTCTCTGTGGATCGACCCGTACTTGCCGCGTCTCCAATAGACGCCGTGCACTTGCGGTATTACCCGTAGGCTCAAATATAAACAACTTTCCAGGCCTACCAAGATCGCTAATTTTCTTCCTTAAAATTTTGGTTTTCTTCTTGGAGTCAACGTACTTTCGTTTAAAAAGATTAGCCAAACTTAAACTAGATCTATGCTCGATTTTTAAGAGATGATGTTTGGATTGAAGATCCTTTAATGAAAGAAGGTTAGCATCATTTGAAGAACTACTTAGAGATTCATTGAGGCGAGCAAGGAGGACATCATCATCCATGGGCTCGGGAAATGAATGGAGAAGAATGGATTCTTCAGAGAGATTATATATGTCTCGCGAAAATAGTAAGTTAGGCAAAGAAAAGTAAATGGTAAAATAAAAGAAAATTGAGGAATAAAGATTGCTATACCATAAAGTTTGTTGGTTTGCGCTTTCAAGAGTAGATACCCTATCTGTTGAGAAGTAAGTTCAGCCTCCGGTTGTTTAATTCGTTCATCCTTATCGCGAGATAGCGCTTGACCTCAACTTCTAGTTCTCGAATTCTCTTGTTCAATTACAAATTTTTCCTTTCAACATTGTTGCGTATTCTCTCAAGATCCGCGGCAACAACAAAAGCGGCTCTCCCAGCATCAGTAAAAGAAAATAGAGAAATAATTAAAGAAAAGAAACAGAGTCACAGAGAGGTAAAGCGATGTGAACATACCAAAGCATTGAGAGCATTTAAAAGGCTGGGTGTCACTTTGTTCGAGAAACTCCGCGAAAAAGACTCGATATCCTCCAATAATGGAGCATCACGAGATCTTAGCGATAGTCTCGGCAAGTAGCAGGACAAGTTGCTATCGCCAAAACCTTGCATAGAATCGGTAAAGACATTAGATAAAAGCGCCATAGCAGAAGTATCTGAATGACTTCCCTTAGCAGAAGAGGTGCCAATTTCATTTTCATCTTCCGAATTCTCGCTAGATTGGGAGTTAGAATGCGAAGGAGGTTGGAGTCTCCGTCTTTTGGAGGATGGGCCAGAAGATTTGTCCTTGCGAGAAATGGCCTTGTTCTTGCCTTTAGCCTTTGCAGCTTCACTTTTCCATCATTAATCTTTGCGATTTCAACTTCTTCAACACCAATCTTCACACACGAATAAAGATAAGAAACAGAGGCAACAATATTGTTTAAAATAACAAAAGAAAATGTTTCTTACTTCATCCGTGAGTGATCGAAGTATCGCCAGGATATTTGGATGAGGATTCTCTTTGTATTTCTTTCTCATTCTGGTGACCTAAAATTTTTCTAAAAAGTTAATGAAGGCAAGAAATGGAAGACATAGCGAAGCAAATCTAAAATGAATGATATGTATATACCTCTATTGTCTTCTCAGGCCATTTAAATTCCCAAGGATGATAATTCGCGAGATTGGATGGGAGTGCATGTGAGCCTGCGATATAAGGTCCACTCAGGAATAGAGGTACAACCCACCACTTTTCATCTTTGGAGTAGCGAGGGATATTATTTTTACCCGAATGCCGATCAATGTCTTGCATAAGCGTTTGTCAAAGATCAACGTTATCATTTTTCTTCAATCGAATACCCAGCGAGATTTATCGTTTCTCATAGTTATGACTGAATAATTTGCAAAGAAATTATCCACAGTATACTTCTCGCAACTATTGGTAAATTCGCAAATTGGGGATTTCTAACATTGTTAGGATATAAAGATCCTTTCTAGAAGCACCACGAGAGGCGAACTCAAGCATTAGGCGAATACAATCGCCATTCAATTGATAAATAGCCCGCAGAATTTCTCGTGAGCAAGAATCTCATAAAATAATGGTATTTCGGGATTATATAAAGGAATGGGGAGTCCTGAGAGAAGTTGACCTAGCGAGACTATAATTTTCTCGATCATCACATTGATGATCGAAAACAATTTTGCAAAGCATAGATGATGAGGATTCTTGATGTGGAATGGTAGATAAAGTGAAACCCCTTTTCTGTAATTTCTTTTGAATATCGGTAAAATGAGGAGCGTATGTACGACCAAGTTAAGCCATTATCGAGTATAGGAATGAAGAGAGAAGTGAAGAATTGAAAAGGAAGGCAGAGCGAAGCGCAAATTGCGGAAGGAGAAAAGTGAAGAAAAGTTGCGAGAGGGAAAATAAAAAAGAGAAGAAGAGAAAGAGGAGAAAACTATATATGAGAAGAGAGTTCTCGAGAAAACAAATGCATTTAATGAGAGAAGGGACGTGAATGGTTAAGAATAATCGGTTGAAAGAGACGTGTCAAGAAAAGAGTGGAAGAAGAAACACCCGTAATGAATTAAGGTACATAAACAAAACAGTGAAAATAAACAATCGCAAGATAAAGATAAGCAGATTGCGGCACTTTAAAATATTGGTTCTCATGACATTCTCTTCTTCGCAGAGAAGACATGAGAAGAGGCAAGATGTAGGACTGCAATATCGCGACAAGCAATACTTCACGAGATTAATAAACGATTGCGTCGCGAAGGAGTCGCATGGAGGTAAATAAATGACGTAATAGATGACGATAGTTAGAACATGAGGAAAGTATGAAAGACTTGGCGAGATTTAAGAGTGTCGCGAAGGCAAATAGTCGTATATTCGCGAGCGTTCGCAAGACGTTTCCGAAAATAAGGGACAGTATTGCTGTCACCCACTATGTAATGCCCTATATAAAGGGTCGAGTAAGTCTGTTGTAGAGGGAGCTTTTCTGAATTGTGAAACAAGTCATTAGGAGAGAGAAAGGAAAGAGAGATTGTAATTTCTTTAGTTTTGCTCTACATTTCTTTGTAAACCTTTCAAGAAACAATTAATAAAACACATCATTGTTCATCTCCAAATGGGTTGATTAAATAGATTTGAGTGAGGGGTGTAGTGTGGGAAAACCTGCAACTACATATGCGCTAGAAACAGGGATTGAAGAAGATCAACCTTATGAATTGGAAGAATTAGGGATAACAAGAAAGAAATCTTGAATAATTTTTAACAAATTACCAAAATTGAGAAATGGCTAGGAGAAAGAATGCATCAGAACTACCGACGATCGTAAGGAGGAGTGGAAGATTAGTGGGAGAAAGAAGAAATGAAGTAGGTGAACCATCAAGGATAGATGCAAGAAATGGAGAAGAAGATCCAATCCAACCATCAACACAACCACCAATTCAACCATCAGCACCACCAATTCCACCACCAATTCAACCAGCACTAAAACGAGTAATCGATTATGATAGAGTGAGCGTGCATACATGGAGATCAGATTCTACGGAAGAAAGAGAAGAAATACAACAATTGATGAATGATAGACAGGAAGGGAGAAATCGAGAAGAGATGGGAGAAACAACTCGTGGAAATGAAGAAATTGCGGCATTAGAAGCGCTAAGACAGACAATACACGAAGAAAGGCGGTTAGAAGCAAGTAAGAACGCGCGAATCTAACAAGGCAAAACCACGAGTTGAGGATGGAAAATAGAAGGCTGCAAAATAGAAGTTCAAGAAGTAGTAACAGATCGAGATCATTAGCGAGTAGAGAAAATGGGGAAGAATATTACTGCAGAGAGAAAACATTAATGAAGAAAATTTGCAAGGAGAGTTAAATCATGGCGAAAGGAGGTCGCGAAGAAAAGAGAATTAATAGAAAATCGTTATATTTTGGTGAACAATCACGATGACGGAAATCAAGAAGGTAGGCGGCCTCGAGGATGAGAATAACCCAATTAATGAAGAAAATCGGGGAGGAAAGAAGAGGAGCACTACATGGGAGAGAAACACAAAGGAAACAAATGGAAATTGAAGATGATATTGAAAAGCATTACATTGAGCAAGCACGCCTAGCCCGCGAGAGAGAGAGATTGAGAGCAGAAATGGAAAATCGAGAATTGGAAGAGGCGATTCGGCAAAATAACCATGACAATCGAGAGAGGAGGCGCGAGAGGGATCGCAACAATGGAGATATTAATAAAGAGTATGAAAGACTACAAAAAAGTAGACACGAACGGAGAAGGAGGGAAGCAGAGTTAAATCGGCCAATAAATTCAAATTCTGAGGCAAATGAACAAATTCTGCGAGAATTGGCAGAGATGAGGGGAATATTGAACACTAGAAGAGAAGGGGGATAAGGCAGTTAGATGAAGCTATCGCGGAGGCTGCGAAAAATCCTTTTACATTAGAAGTGCAGTTAGGAGGAATACCCCCAAAATGCAATTTACCAGCGTTAACCAGCATTTTTGATGGATCCACTTGTGCAGTACAACACATCAAGGCTTATGTGAGATGTATGCTACAATGGGAAAACCATGACGCTATATTATGCAAATATTTTGCGTCAAGTTTAACGGAGAGAAGCATTGAAATGGTTTGAGGGTTTACCAAGGAATACAATCACATCATTCAATCATTTACTGTGCTATATTCTTGGGAGCATATATAAGTAACAACTCTTCGCGACTGGCATTGAAGATGTATTTGGATTAAAACAAAGAGTTGGCGAGAGTTTGAGACATTTAACTTATCGAGATGGAAGACGATGTGCAGCGAGATGGCCGCACAGGTAGATGAAAGATACCTCATCTTTGTCATTCATAAATGCTATGTTCGCAACCAATCTATTATATGTTCAGAGTTTTGAGTTAAGAATACAATTACAATGACTGAATTACGAGAGCTCCAGGAGGAATATATTGCTTTAGAAGAAAGACAGAACGAGATGGAATCTTACCCAGTGGCAAACACAAATTCTAATGTTACGAATGGAAGTTTATTACCTCAACTAATACACACAGTGGCTAGCACATCACAAGGTCAACAAGAAAGAAAAGCAGTTGATATAGAACCAAAGTTAGTAGCTATGGGAAGTCGCGATCAAGAAGAGTTTGAAAGAGAAAGAAATTCTACAACCGTGGCGGAAACAATAAAATTCAAAGACTTGATCAACCACAAGAAACCTATGGAGGTCAAAGGTATAATTCGCAAGAGACTTATGGAGGCCGGAGGCGAGAATTATAATAGAGGACAGCGAAGTCGCAGAGTAGTGTGGGAGGAAATTAAAATGCCGCCATTGAATGCCGGTGTGGAAAAGATATGGGAAGCAATACTTTTGATGGAAAATATACAAAGCACCATGGAACATGGGAAGTGAGACACCACCGGAGATAGAAGTCATGAGTTCTGTTCTTACCATCGCTTTCATGGGCACCTAACAAATGACTGAGAAACATCAAGAGAATTATCCTAAGAATGATTGATCAAGGAAAGTTAAATCACTTTTTAAAAGAAGAAGAGAAAGTTCAACATTTGCCACCCCACCTAGGCAAAGGGAAAAGAAACATTTGTTATAGAAGTTGGAGCAAAGGCTAAAAATTTGTTTTGCAACTCCATTGTCCACTCATACCGCACTATTGAAGACTTTCATGACAATGTACTTAGTAGAGTTTTTGAGAGATGTTGATGATAAAGAAGTGATGAATGTTGCGAATATATCGTGGCTAAAAGAGTGGCAATTGCAGATTATTTCTTTCTAGGTGAAGAAGTACCCAAAGGAAGAGAAGTACATGACAGGTCCCTTTGGTTGTGAAGTCGAAATTAACCCAAAACCCATTGATGGCGAAGATGATGAAGCGGAAACTTGTTGGGCAATCAATAGAATATTGATCGATACTGGCAGTTCAGTCAACATTCTTTTTTACCATACTTACAAAACTATGGGAGGAAGAGATGAAGACTTGATCCCTTCAACATACAAAATATATGGTTTCAACGTATCGCGAACAAGCCCAAAGGCGAAGTGCACATGAGGATACCCTTGCAGGGGTTATCGACCGATATTTTGTTTTGTGTAGTTGATGTGGAATCTCCCTACAATGCATTGATTGGAAGACCATGGCTTCATCAAATTGCGGGTATAGCTTCGACATACCATCGGTGCATAAAATTTCCACATCCTAGCGGTGTTGGGATTATAAAAGGAGATTGGATAGAGGGGCAAAAGTGTTATGAGGTGGATGTAGAAAAACTGCGAAGAGAGAACAACAAAAAAGAAAGGTTGGAGGAAGAATGTACAGGATGAACAAAGAAAAGAAAGATTAATGGTAGATGCCATAGAAACAAAAGAAGAAGAATCTTTCAGAAGTATCGCACAAAAATAATCGAGTATTATGATGCAAAGGAGACATTGAAATGGTGGAATGATGCGGAAGCGAAGGAAGTAAGATTAAAAGGTGTAAAAAATGAATAATTGTGAGAAAAGATAACAATTTAGTGATGAAAGCATGATAAGGATAAAAGCGAGAAATGATGGTTGTGGAAACATTGTGCGAGAATCTCGCCATGAAGAATGTATTCAAATCTATTGAATAATGGAAATGAGATTGTGCGATACCTTCGAGACAAATGATTGAATAAATTGATAAAATGAATGAGTGAGTGAATGGGACAAACCTTTATGGCGTACACCCTAGTTCGCGAATGATATTTCGCAAGAGGCAAATGTAAGACCTAAAGTACGTCATATAAGGGGTATCTCTTAACATGGCTCGGATGGAAGGTTACACCGCTCCCGAAACCACGGGTCATGGAAATTTGGGGCCCATGAAAGCCTATCCGGTGGAGATACCTTGGATTTCCAACTATATATATAAGGTTATACCACGGTTGGACGCCCGAGGGTCTTTCCCAAGGAGTCGGTGTATGACCAAGGCGCCGAGGTACACGGTTGAGTCAAGAGTGCGGGGAGCATGGAACTTCCTTACCACTCTTGACAAGTCTTGGCACATCCGCACTCGGCCCGAAGAAAACTCCACTTAGGGTGCGATCTCGTAACCATAAACCATATAGGTATAAGGGATAAGAGGTGCGAAAACAACAGTTGTTGTTAAGACCGGATGGGAGGAGCTAGTCTTGTATGGCCGATGTACGCCTCCTTGAAGGGGCAACTAGGGAGAAGATAAGGGCGGCACCCTCCATTAGGGAGCTGATAAGTGTCAAAAGACGCAAATGTCATGAGGCTTTATTCTCGCGAGAGAATTTAGGCTTGTCATATTTGTGCAATGATCTGCGAGAGGCAATAATACTAACGCAAGGGTAAGACGAGATCAATGGATTTTTACATGAAAGTGTAAGAACGTCTGCGATTTCGTCGCAAACAACGACAATGTCATTTAAACCTGTCATATTGTCGCAAATATAATATCCTGCAGAGGCAACAATACTTAAGAAATGATAAGACAAGGTCAATGGGTCAATATATGAAAGTGTAAAGACGGCCTGCGATCTTGTCGCAATGAGGGTGGCAAAATAAGACCTTTACTTAGGAAGGCATAATAAGACCACACAAATAATGATAAGGCAAGATCAATAGATTTCTTAATCCATGAAGATATCTTGCAATCTTGTCGTGGAGATAGTGTTTAAAGTCCAAAAAAAAAAAATATATATATATATATATATTTATATCTCGCGAGAATGATTATATTTAACTCGCAAAGTTGATTATATCTTATGGACAGAGGCAAAGTTGATTATATCTTATGGACAGAGGCAAGTGTGAAGTTATAATTATAAAGAAGGGTTGTTTGATTAATATATCTGAACAAAGGAAGCAAAAGTTGAAGTTTACATTCAATAGTCAAAGATATATTACAAGAAATCAAAAAAAAAAAAAAAGAAGAGGTTATTTCTTTCGATTTGATTCTTCTTCTTCATCCGATTCTTTGGTTCCATCACTCTCGTCGCCGATTCTTCTTCTTCATTAGCTTCACTATCGAAACATCTCAGAGACAGGGCAAGTTCTCGGGAACTTCTTGACGAAAAAGGATATGAATGAAGAGGGATGTTGTGATCCTTACAAACTATTTCCATAGCTTGATTGCGAAAACAACAACATCATTATTAAAATTCGCCCATTTGTAGTTTGGAATTCTTGCTTCAATTTTGAATATCTGTTCTCGCGAAGAGAGAGATCCTTTGCGAGACGCTCTTTTTCGGCTTCAAGTTCTCCAATCCTTGTCTGAAATCTCTTTCGAGATTCCGAAAACATGAGGAAATGAATTAATGTTAATAATACAAAAGGGAAAAAATAACGAGAAAAGTAAAGAAGTATAACAAACAACCTTCTCTTTCAAAGATCATATCCTTGATTAAGGTATTTTGCTCGGTGTGAAGACTAAAATCAACACCTAAGTTATTTCTAGCGTTATCTAAAACCTTCGCAGCCCAGGCAAATTCATCATCATTATTTATGACAAGAAGTGAACGAATTTGGTCTTCTCGCTCGCTAAGCATGGTATTCTGACGAAGGAGTTCATCTCGCTCAACTTGCACATCAAGGAGAGATTTTTGAAATTTGGCTAATGCATTGCGTGCACCTCGTTAGTAATGCGATCTTTCTCATCTATGAGATCGCTAATTTTCTTCCTTAAAATTTTGGTTTTCTTCATGGAGTCAACGTACTTTCGTTTAAAAAGATTAGCCAAACTTAAACTAGATCTATGCTCGATTTTTAAGAGATGATGTTTGGATTGAAGATCCTTTAATAAAAGAAGGTTAGCATCATTTGAAGAACTACTTAGAGATTCATTGAGGCGAGCAAGGAGGACATCATCATCCATAGGCTCGGGGAAATGAATGGAGAAGAATGGATTCTTCAGAGAGATTATATATGTCTGCGAAAATAGTAAGTTAGGCAAAGAAAAGTAAATGGTAAAATAAAAGAAAATTGAGGAATAAAGATTGCTATACCATAAAGCTGTTGGTTTGCGCTTTCAAGAGTAGATACCCTATCTTGTTGAGAAGTAAGTTCGGCCTCCGGTTGTTTAATTCGTTCATCCTTATCGCGAGATGACGCTGACCTCAACTTCTAGTTCTCGAATTCTCTTGTTCAATTGCAAATTTTTCCTTTCAACATTGTTGCGTATTCTCTCAAGATGCGAGGCGAGCAACAAAGCGGCTCTCCCAGCATTTGTAAAAGAAAATAGAGAAATAATTAAAGAAAAGAGCAGAGTCACGAGAGAGGTAAAGAGATGTGAACATACCAAAGCATTGAGAGCATTTAAAAGGCTGGGTGTCCTTTGTTCGAGAAACTCCGCGAAAAGACTCGATATCCTCCAATAATGGAGCATCACGAGATCTTAGCGATAGTCTCGCAAGTAGCGAGACAAGTTGCTATTGCCAAAACCTTGCATAGAATCGGTAAAGACATTAGATAAAAGCGCCATAGCGAAGTATCGAATGACTTCCCTTAGCGAGAAGAGGTGCCAATTTCATTTTCATCTTCCGAATTCTCGCTAGATTGGGAGTTAGAATGCGAAGGAGGTTGGAGTCTCCGTCTTTTGGAGGATGGGCCGAGAAGATTTGTCCTTGCGAGAAATGGCCTTGTTCTTGCCTTTAGCCTTTGCGACTTGACTTTTCCATCATTAATCTTTGCGATTTCAACTTCTTCAACACCAATCTTCACACACAAATAAAGATAAGAAACAGAGGCAACAATATTGTTTAAAATAACAAAAGAAAATGTTTCTTACTTCATCCGTGAGTGATCGAAGTATCGCCCGAGGATATTTGGTTGAGGATTCTCTTTGTATTTCTTTCTCATTCGGTGACCTAAATTTTTTTCTAAAAAGTTAATGAAGGCAAGAAATGGAAGACATAGCGAAGCAAATCTAAAATGAATGATATGTATATACCTCTATTGTCTTCTCGAGGCCATTTAAATTCCCAAGGATGATAATTCGCGAGATTGGTGGGAGTGCATGTGAGCTGCGATATAAGGTCCACTCGGGAATAGAGGTACAACCCACCACTTTTCATCTTTGGAGTAGCGAGGATATTATTTTTACCCGAATGCCGATCAATGTCTTGCATAAACGATTTGTCGGCATCAACGTTATCATTTTTCTTCAATCGAATACCCAATGAGATTTATCGTTTCTCATAGTTATGACTGAATAATTTGCAAAGAAATTATCCACAAAAGTATACTTCTCGGCAACTATTGGTAAATTCGCAAATTGGGGATTTCTAACATTGTTAGGATATAAAGATCCTTTAAGCACCACGAGAGGCGAACTCAAGCATTAGGCGAATACAATCGCCATTCAATTGATAAATAGCCCGCGAGAATTTCTCGTGAGCAAGAATCTCATAAAATAATGGTATTTCGGGATTATATAAAGGAATGGGGAGTCTGCGAGAAGTTGACCTAGCGAGACTATAATTTTACGATCATCACATTGATGATCATAAAACAATTTTATGAAAGCATAGATGAGGATTCTTGATGTGGAATGGTAGATAAAGTGAAACCCTTTTCTGTAATTTCTTTTGAATATCGATAAAATGAGGAGCGTATGTACGACCAAGTTAAGCCATTATCGAGTATAGGAATGAAGGGAGAAGTGAAGAATTGAAAAGGAAGCGAAACGAAGCGCAAATTGCGGAAGGAGAAAAGTGAAGAAAAGTTGCGAGAGGAAAATAAAAAGAGAAGAAGAGAAAGAGGAGAAAACTATATATAGAGAAGAGAGTTCTCGAGAAAACAAATGCATTTAATGAGAGAAGGGACGTGAATGGTTAAGAATAATCGGTTGAAAGAGACGTGTCAAGAAAAGAGTGGAAGAAGAAACACAACCGTAATGAATTAGTACATAAACAAAACAGTGAAAATAAACAATCGCAAGATAAAGATAAAGCGAGATTGCGGCACTTTAAAATATTGGTTCTCATGACATTCTCTTCTTCAATGGATTGCAGAGAAGACATGAGAAGAGGCAAGATGTAGGATTGGAAGAATATCGCGAATAATTTTTAACAATACTTTACGAGATTAATAAAGAATGCGTCGTAACAACCAACGCGAAGGAGTCGCATGGAGGTAAATAAATGACGTAATAGATGACGATAGTTAGAACATGAGGAAGAAAGAGAAGAAATACAACAATTGATGAATGATAGACAGGAAGGGAGAAATCGAGAAGAGATGGGAGAAACAACTTGTGGAAATGAAGAAATTGCGGCATTAGAAGCGCTAAGACAGACAATACACGAAGAAAGGCGGTTAGAAGCAGAAGAACGCGCGAATCTAACAAGGCAAAACCACGAGTTGAGGATGGAAAATAGAAGGCTGCAAAATAGAAGTTCAAGAAGTAGTAATGAGATCGAGATCATTAGCGAGTAGAAAATGGGGAAGAATATTACACTGAGAAAACATTAATGAAGAAAATTTGCAAGAGAGTTAAATCATGGCGAAGGAGGTCGCGAAGAAAGAGAATTAATAGAAAATCGTTATATTTTGGTGAACAATCACGATGATGGAAATCAAGAAGGTAGCGACCTCGGGGACAGAATAACCCAATTAATGAAGAAAATCAGGAGGAAAGAAGAGGAGCACTACATGGGAGAGAAACACAAAGGAAACAAATGGAAATTGAAGATGATATTGAAAAGCATTACATTGAGCAAGCACGCCTAGCCCGCGAGAGAGAGATTGAGAGCGAGAAATGGAAAATCGAGAATTGGAAGGCGATTCGTCAAAATAACCATGACAATCGAGAGAGGAGCGCGAGAGGGATCGCAACAATGGAGATATTAATAAAAGTATGAAAGAATACAAAAAAGTAGACACGAACGGAGAAGGAGGGAAGCGAGTTAAATCGACCAATAAATTCAAATTACGAGGCAAATGAACAAATTCTGCGAGAATTGGCGAGAGATGAGGGAATATTGAACACTAGAAGAGAAGGGGAGAAGCGGTTAGATGAAGCTATCGCGGAGGCTGCGAAAAATCCTTTTACATTAGAAGTGCGGTTAGGAGGAATACCCCCAAAATGCAATTTACCGGCGTTAACCAGCATTTTTGATGGATCCACTTGTGCAGTACAACACATCAAGGCTTATGTGAGATGTATGCTACAATGGGAAAACCATGACGCTATATTATGCAAATATTTTGCGTCAAGTTTAACAGGAGAAGCATTGAAATGGTTTGAGGGTTTACCAAGGAATACAATCACATCATTCAATCATTTACAGGCTATATTCTTGGGGGCATATATAAGTAACAACTCTTCGCGACCTGGCATTGAAGATGTATTTGGATTAAAACAAAGAGTTGGCGAGAGTTTGAGACATTTAATCGTCGAGATGGAAGACGATGTGCGGCGAGATGGCGGCGGGGGTAGATGAAAGATACCTCATACTTGTCATTCATAAATGCTATGTTCGCAACCAATCTATTATATGTTCGGGTTTTCGAGTTAAGAATACAATTACAATGACTGAATTACGAGAGCTCCGGGAGGAATATATTGCTTTAGAAGAAAAGACGAACGAGATGGAATCTTACCCAGTGGCAAACACAAATTCTAATGTTACGAATGGAAGTTTATTACCTCAACTAATACACACAAGTGGCTAGCACATCACAAGGTCAACAAGAAAGAAAAGCGGTTGATATAGAACCAAAGTTAGTAGCTATGGGAAGTCGCGATCAAGAAGAGTTTGAAAAGAAAGAAATTTCTACAACCGTGGCGGAAACAATAAAATTCAAAGACTTGATCAACCACAAGAAACCTATGGAGGTCAAAGGTATAATTCGCAAGAGACTTATGGAGGCCGGAGGCGAATTATAATAGAGGACAGTGAAGTCGCGAGTAGTGTGGGAGGAAATTAAAATGCCGCCATTGAATGCCGGTGTGGAAAAGATATGGGAAGCAATACTTTTGATGGAAAATATACCGACACCATGGAACATGGGAAGTGAGACACCACTGGAGATAGAAGTCATGAGTTCTGTTCTTACCATCGCTTTCATGGGCACCTAACAAATGACTGCAGAAACATCAAGAGAATTATCCTAAGAATGATTGATCAAGGAAAGTTAAATCACTTTTAAAAGAAGAAGAGAAAGTTCAACATTTGCCACCCCCACCGGCAAAGGGAAAAGAAACATTTGTTATAGAAGTTGGAGCAAAGGCTAAAAATTTGTTTTGCAACTCCATTGTCCACTCATACCGCACTATTGAAGACTTTCATGACAATGTACTTAGTAGAGTTTTCGCGAGAGATGCTGATGATAAAGAAGTGATGAATGTTGCGAATATATCGCAGCTAAAAGAGTGGCAATTGCAGATTATTTCTTTCTCGGCTGAAGAAGTACCCAAAGGAAGAGAAGTACATGACAGTCCTTTGGTTGTGAAGCGGAAATTAACCCAAAACCCATTGATGGCGAAGATGATGAAGCGGAAACTTGTTGGGCAATCAATAGAATATTGATCGATATCGGCGATTCGATCAACATTCTTTTTACCATACTTACAAAACTATGGGAGGAAGAGATGAAGACTTGATCCCTTCAACATACAAAATATATGGTTTCAACGGTACGCGAACAAGCCCAAAGGCGAAGTGCACATGAGGATACCCTTGCAGGGGTTATCGGCCCGATATTTTGTTTTGTGTAGTTGATGTGGAATCTCCCTACAATGCATTGATTGGAAGACCATGGCTTCATCAAATGCAGGTATAGCTTCGACATACCATCGGTGCATAAAATTTCCACATCCTAGCGGTGTTGGGATTATAAAAGGAGATTGGATAGAGGGGCAAAAGTGTTATAAGGTGGATGTAGAAAGGCTGCGAAGAGAGAAAGACAAAAAAAGAAAGGTTGGAGGAAGAATGTACAAGGGATGAACAAAGAAAAGAAAGATTAATGGTAGATGCCATAGAAACAAAAGAAGAAGAGATCTTTGCGAAGAGCGCACAAAAATAACTGAGTATTATGATGCAAAGGAGACATTGAAATGGTGGAATGATGCGGAAGCAGAAGGAAGTAAGATTAAAAGGTGTAAAAAATGAATAATTGTGAGAAAAGATAACAATTTAGTGATGAAAGCATGATAAGGATAAGAAGCAGAAATGATGGTTGTGGAAACATTGTGCGAGAATCTCGCCATGAAGAATGTATTCAAATCTATTGAATAATGGAAATGAGATTGTGCGATACCTTCATGAGACAAATGATTGAATAAATTGATAAAATGAATGAGTGAGTGAATGGGACAAACCTTTATAGCGTACACCCTAGTTCGCGAATGATATTTCTTAAGAGGCAAATGTAAGACCTAAAGTACGTCATATAAGGGGTATCTCTTAACATGGCTCGGATGGAAGGTTACACCGCTCCGAAACACAGGTCATGGAAATTTGGGGCCCATGAAAGCCTATCCGGTGGAGATACCTTGGATTTCCAACTATATATATAAGGTTATACCACAGTTGGGCCCGAGGGTCTTTCCCAAGGAGTCGGTGTATGACCAAGGCGCCGAGGTACACGGTTGAGTCAAGAGTGCGGGGAGCATGGAACTTCCTTACCACTCTTGACAAGTCTTGGCACATGCCGCACTCGGCCGAAGAAAACTCCACTTAGGGTGCAGTCTCGTAACCATAAACCATATAGGTATAAGGGATAAGAGGTGCGAAAACAACTGGTTGTTGTTAAGACCGGATGGGAGGAGCTAGTCTTGTATGGCCGATGTACGCCTCCTTGAAGGGCAACTAGGGAGAAGATAAGGGCGGCACCCTCCATTAGGGAGCTGATAAGTGTCAAAAGACGCAAATGTCATGAGGCTTTATTCTCGCGAGAGAATTTAGGCTTGTCATATTTGTGCAATGATCCTGCAGAGGCAATAATACTAACGCAAGGGTAAGACGAGATCAATGGATTTTTACATGAAAGTGTAAGAACGTCCTGCGATTTCGTCGCAAAGACGACAATGTCATTTAAACCTGTCATATTGTCGCAAATATAATATCCTGCAGAGGCAACAATACTTAAGAAATGATAAGACAAGGTCAATGGGTCAATATATGAAAGTGTAAAGACGGCCTGCGATCTTGTCGCAATGAGGGGTGGCAAAATAAGACCTTTACTTAGGAAGGCATAATAAGACCACACAAATAATGATAAGGCAAGATCAATAGATTTCTTAATCCATGAAGATATCTTGCAATCTTGTCGTGGAGATAGTGTTTAAAGTCCAAACAAAAAAAAAAATATATATATATATATATATATTTATATCTCGCGAGAATGATTATATTTAACTCGCAAAGTTGATTATATCTTATGGACAGAGGCAAAGTTGATTATATCTTATGGACAGAGGCAAGTGTGAAGTTATAATTATAAAGAAGGGTTGTTTGATTAATATATCTGAACAAAGGAAGCAAAAGTTGAAGTTTACATTCAATAGTCAAAGATATATTACAAGAAATCAAAAAAAAAAAAGAAAAAAAAAGAGAGAAGTTATTTCTTTGCTGATTCTTCTTCTTCATCTGATTCTGTGGTTCCATCACTCTCGTCGCCAGATTCTTCTTCTTCATTAGCTTCACTATCAGAAACATCTGAGACGAGGCAAGTTCTCGGGAACTTCTTGGCGAAAGGGATATGAATGAAGAGGGATGTTGTGATCCTTACAAACTATTTCCATAGCTTGATTGCGAAAACGAACAAAGACATCATTATTAAAATTCGCTTGTTTTGTAGTTTGGAATTGCTGCTTCAATTTTGAATATCTATTCTCGAAGAGAGAGATCCTTTGCGAGACGCTCTTTTTCGATTTCAAGTTCTCCAATCCTTGTCTGAAATCTCTTTCGATTAAGAAAACATAAGGAAATGAATTAATGTTAATAATACAAAAGGGAAAAATAACGAGAAAAGTAAAGAAGTATAACAAACAACCTTCTCTTTCAAAGATCATATCCTTGATTAAGGTATTTTGCTCGGTGTGAAGACTAAAATCAACACCTAAGTTATTTCTAGCGTTATCTAAAACCTTCGCAGCCGGGCAAATTCATCATCATTATTTATGACAAGAAGTGAACAATTTGGTCTTCTCGCTCGCTAAGCATGGTATTCGACGAAGGAGTTCATCTCGCTCAACTTGCACATCAAGGAGAGATTTTTGAAATTTTGCTAATGCCTGTGCACCTCTGTTAGTAATGCGATCTTTCTCATCTATGAGATCGCTAATTTTCTTCCTTAAAATTTTGGTTTTCTTCATGGAGTCAACGTACTTTCGTTTAAAAAGATTAGCCAAACTTAAACTAGATCTATGCTCGATTTTTAAGAGATGATGTTTGGATTGAAGATCCTTTAATGAAAGAAGGTTAGCATCATTTGAAGAACTACTTAGAGATTCATTGAGGCGAGCAAGGAGGACATCATCATCCATGGGCTCGGGAAATGAATGGAGAAGAATGGATTCTTCAGAGAGATTATATATGTCTGCGAAAATAGTAAGTTAGGCAAAGAAAAGTAAATGGTAAAATAAAAGAAAATTGAGGAATAAAGATTGTTATACCATAAAAGTTTGTTGGTTTGCGCTTTCAAGAGTAGATACCCTATCTTGTTGAGAAGTAAGTTCAGCCTCCGAGTTGTTTAATTCGTTCATCCTTATCGCGAGATGACGCAGCCTCAACTTCTAGTTCTCGAATTCTCTTGTTCAATTGCAAATTTTTCCTTTCAACATTGTTGCGTATTCTCTCAAGATCTGAGGCAGCAACAAAAGCGGCTCTCCCAGACTGTAAAAGAAAAAAATAGAGAAATAATTAAAGAAAAGAACAGAGTCACAGAGAGGTAAAGAGATGTGAACATACCAAAGCATTGAGAGCATTTAAAAGGCTGGGTGTCACTGTTCGAGAAACTCCGCGAAAAGACTCGATATCCTCCAATAATGGAGCATCACAAATCTTAGCGATAGTCTCGCAAGTAGCAGACAAGTTGCTATTGCCAAAACCTTGCATAGAATCGGTAAAGACATTAGATAAAAGCGCCATAGCAGAAGTATCTGAATGACTTCCCTTAGCAGAAGAGGTGCCAATTTCATTTTCATCTTAGAATTCTCGCTAGATTGGGAGTTAGAATGCGAAGGAGGTTGGAGTCTCCGTCTTTTGGAGGATGGGCGAGAAGATTTGTCCTTGCGAGAAATGGCCTTGTTCTTGCCTTTAGCCTTTGCGACTTGACTTTTCCATCATTAATCTTTGCGATTTCAACTTCTTCAACACCAATCTTCACACACAAATAAAGATAAGAAACAGAGGCAACAATATTGTTTAAAATAACAAAAGAAAATGTTTCTTACTTCATCCGTGAGTGATCGAAGTATCGCCAGGATATTTGGTGAGGATTCTCTTTGTATTTCTTTCTCATTACGGTGACCTAAATTTTTCTAAAAAGTTAATGAAGGCAAGAAATGGAAGACATAGCGAAGCAAATCTAAAATGAATGATATGTATATACCTCTATTGTCTTCTCAGGCCATTTAAATTCCCAAGGATGATAATTCGCGAGATTGGCTGGGAGTGCATGTGAGCCTGCGATATAAGGTCCACTCAGGAATAGAGGTACAACCCACCACTTTTCATCTTTGGAGTAGCGAGGATATTATTTTTACCGAATGCCGATCAATGTCTTGCATAAGCGGTTTGTCGGCATCAACGTTATCATTTTTCTTCAATCGAACACCCCAATGAGATTTATCGTTTCTCATAGTTATGACTGAATAATTTGCAAAGAAATTATCCACAGGTATACTTCTCGGCAACTATTGGTAAATTCGCAAATTGGGGATTTCTAACATTGTTAGGATATAAAGATCCTTTACTGGCACCACGAGAGGCGAACTCAAGCATTAGGCGAATACAATCGCCATTCAATTGATAAATAGCCCGCGAGAATTTCTCGTGAGCAAGAATCTCATAAAATAATGGTATTTCGGGATTATATAAAGGAATGGGGAGTCCAGGAGAAGTTGACCTAGCGAGACTATAATTTCTGATCATCACATTGATGATCAGAAAACAATTTGGCGAAAGAATAGATGAGGATTCTTGATGTGGAATGGTAGATAAAGTGAAACCCTTTTCCTGTAATTTCTTTTGAATATCAGTAAAATGAGGAGCGTATGTACGACCAAGTTAAGCCATTATCGAGTATAGGAATGAAGGAGAAGTGAAGAATTGAAAAGGAAGCGATGAGCGAAGCGCAAATTGCGGAAGGAGAAAAGTGAAGAAAAGTTGCGAGAGGGAAAAAAAAAAAAAAGAAGAGAAAGAGGAGAAAACTATATATAGAGAAGAGAGTTCTCGAGAAAACAAATGCATTTAATGAGAGAAGGGACGTGAATGGTTAAGAATAATCGGTTGAAAGAGTACGTGTCAAGAAAAGAGTGGAAGAAGAAACACACGATTAATGAATTCCGTACATAAACAAAACGCAGTGAAAATAAACAATCGCAAGATAAAGATATTTCTTTAACTTTGTTCTTATTTCTTTGTAAATCACTTTAAAATATTGGTTCTCATGACATTCTCTTCTTGCGCTAGGCGATTGAAGAAGACATGAGAAGAGGCAAGAAAGAAATGAATAATTTTTAGGACTAAAATTAAATGGTTAGGAGAATATCGAACAACCAACAATCATAAGGAGAATACTTCAAGAAGATTAATAGGTGAACCATCAAGGATAAATGCAAGAAATGGAGAAGAAGCGAAGACCAGTCAATTCAACCATCAATGGAGGTAAATAAATGACGTAATAGATGACGATAGTTAGAACATGAGGAAGAAAGAGAAGAAATACAACAATTGATGAATAATAGACGGGGAAGAGAGAAATCGAGAAGAGATGGGAGAAACAATTGTGGAAATGAAGAAATCGCGGCATTAGAAGCGCCGAGACAAACAATACACGAAGAAAGGCGGTTAGAAGCGTAAGAACGCGCGAATCTAACAAGGCAAAACCACGAGTTGAGGATGGAAAATAGGAGGCTGCAAAACGAGAAGGTCAAGAAGTAGTAATGTGAGATCGAGATCATTAGCGAGTAGAGAAAATGGGAGGAGAACATTGCCTGTAGAAAACATTAATGAAGAAAATTTGGAAAGAGAGTTAAGTCATGGCGAAGGAGATCGCGAAGAAAGAGAACTAATAGAAAATCGTTATATTTTGGTAAACAACCACGATGATGGAAATCAAGAAGATAGGCAGCCTCGAGGACAGAATAACCCAATTAATGAAGAAAATCAGGAGGAAAGAAGAAGAGCACTACATGGGAGAGAAACACAAAGGAAACAAAAGGAAATTGAAGATGATATTGAAAAGCATTACATTGAGCAAGCACGTCTAGCTCGCGAGAGAGAGAGATTGAGAGCATAAATGGAAAATCGGGAATTAGAAGAAGCGATCGTCAAAATAACCATGATAATCGAGAGAGGAGGCGTGAGCGAAATCGCAATGATGGAGACATTTAATAAAATACGAAAGAATACAAAAAAAAGTAGACACGAACGAAGAAGGAGGGAAGCGAGAATTAAAGAGACCAATCAATTCAAATTCCGAGGCAAATGAACAAATTGCGAGAATTGGCGAGAGATGAGGGGAATATTGAACACTAGAAGAGAAGGAGGAGGGAGAAGGAAGTTAGATGAAGCTATCGCGGAGGCTGCGAAAAATCCTTTTACATTAGAAGTGCGATTAGGAGGAATACCCCCAAAATGCAACTTACCGGCGTTAACTTGACATTTTTGATGGATCCACTTGTGCAAGTACAACACATCAAGGCTTATGTGAGATGTATGCTACAATGGGAAAACCATGACGCTATATTATGCAAATATTTTGCGTCAAGTTTAACAGGAGAAGCATTGAAATGGTTTGAGGGTTTACCAAGGAATACGATCACATCATTCAATCATTTACGAGGCTATATTCTTGGGGGCGTATATAAGTAACAACTCTTCGCGACACGGCATTGAAGATGTATTTGGATTAAAACAAAGAGTTGGCGAGAGTTTGAGACATTTAAGCTGTCGGATGGAAGACGATGTGCGGCGAGATGGCGGAAGGGGGTAGATGAAAGATACCTCATCTTGTCATTCATAAATGCTATGTTCGCAACCAATCTATTATATGTTCGGGTTTTCGAGTTAAGAATACAATTACAATGACTGAATTACGAGAGCTCAGGAGGAATATATTGCTTTAGAAGAAAGACGAACGAGATGGAATCTTACCCGATGGCAAACACAAATTCTAATGTTGCGAATGGAAGTTTATTACCTCAACTAATACACACAAAGTGGCGAGCACATCACAAGGTCAACAAGAAAGAAAAGCGGTTGATATAGAACCAAAGTTAGTAGCTATGGGAAGTCGCGATCAAGAAGAGTTTGAAAGAGAAAGAAATTTCTACAACCGTGGCGGAAACAATAAAATTCAAAGACTTGATCAACCACAAGAAACCTATGGAGGTCAAAGGTATAATTCGCAAGAGACTTATGGAGGCCGAGAGCGAGAATTATAATAGAGGACAGCGAAGTCGCGAGTAGTGTGGGAGGAAATTAAAATGCCGCCATTGAATGCCGGTGTGGAAAAGATATGGGAAGCAATACTTTTGATGGAAAATATACCAAGCACCATGGAACATGGGAAGTGAGCCAAAACACGGAGATAGAAGTCATGAGTTCTGTTCTTACCATCGCTTTCATGGGCACCTAACAAATGACTGCGAAACATCAAGAGAATTATCCTAAGAATGATTGATCAAGGAAACTAAATCACTTTTTAAAAGAAGAAGAGAAAGTTCAACATTTACCACCCCCACAGGCAAAGGGAAAAGAAACATTTGTTATAGAAGTTGGAGCAAAGGCTAAAAATTTGTTTTGCAACTCCATAGTACACTCATACCGCACTATTGAAGATTTTCATGACAATGTACTTAGTAGAGTTTTCGCGAGAGATGCTGATGATAAAGAAGTGATGAATGTTGCGAAGACATCGCAGCTAAAAGAGTGGCAATTGCAGATTATTTCTTTCTCACCTGAAGAAGTACCCAAAGGAAGAGAAATACATGATAGCCCACTTGGTTGTGAAGTGGAAATTAATCCAAAACCCATTGATGGCGAAGATGATGAAGCGGAAAATTGTTGGGCAATCAATAGAATATTGATTGATATCGGCGATTCGATCAACATTCTTTTCTATCATACTTACAAAACTATGGGAGGAAGAGATGAAGACTTGATCCCTTCAACATACAAAATATATGGTTTCAACGGTACCGCGAACAAGCCCAAAGGAGAAGTGCACATGAGGATACCCTTGCGGGGTTATCGAATCGATATTTTGTTTTGCGTAGTTGATGTGGAATCTCCCTACAATGCATTGATTGGAAGACCATGGCTTCATCAAATTGGGCATAGCATCGACATACCATCGGTGCATAAAATTTCCACATCCTAGCGGTGTCGGAATTATAAAAGGAGATTGGATAGAGGGGCAAAAGTGTTATGAGGTGGATGTAGAAAGCTGCGAAGAGAGAACAGCAAAAAGAAAGGTTGGAGGAAGAATGTACAGGATGAACAAAGAAAAGAAAGACTAATGGTAGATGCCATAGAAACAAAAGAAGAAGAGATCTTTTGAAGTGACTGCACAAAAACAATCGAGTATCATGATGCAAAGGAGACATTGAAATGGTGGAATGATGCGGAGCGAAGGAAGTAAGAATAAAAGGTGTAAAAATGAATAATTGTGAGAAAAGATAACAATTTAATGATGAAAGCATGATAAGGATAAGAAGCGAGAGATGATGGTTGTGGAAAAATTGTGCGAGAATCTCGCCATGAAGAATGTATACAAATCTATTGAATAATGGAAATGAGATTGTGCGATAACTTCGCAAAAGACAAATGATTGAATAAATTGATAAAATGAATGAGTGAGTGAATGGGACAAACCTTTATGGCGTACACCCTAGTTCGCGAATGATATTTCGCAAGAGGCAAATGTAAGACCTAAAGTACGTCATATAAGGGGTATCTCTTAACATGGCTCGGGTGGAAGGTTACACCGCTCCCGAAACACGGGTCATGGAGATTTGGGGCCCATGAAAGCCTATCCAGGGAGATACCTTGGATTTCCAACTATATATATAAGGTTTATACACGGTTGGACGCCCGAGGGTCTCTTCCAAGGAGTCGAGTGTATGACCAAGGCGCCGAGGTACACGGTTGAGTCAAGAGTGCGGGAGCATGGAACTTCCTTACCACTCTTGACAAGTCTTGGCACATCGCACTCGGCCGAAGAAAACTCCACTTAGGGTGCAGTCTCGTAACCATAAACCATATAGGTATAAGGGATAAGAGGTGCGAAAACAACTTAGTTGTTGTTAAGACCGGATGGGAGGAGCTAGCCTTGTATGGCCGATGTACGCCTCCTTGAAGGGGCAACCAGGAGAAGATAAGGCGGCACCCTCCATTAGGGAGCCGATAAGTGTCAAAAGACGCAAATGTCATGAGGCTTTATTCTCGCAAGAGAATTTAGGCTTGTCATATTTGTGCAATAATCCTGCAGAGGCAATAATACTAACGCGAGGGTAAGACGAGATCAATGGGTTTTTACATGAAAATGTAAGAACGTCCTGCGATTTAAATCGCAAAGACGACAATGTCTTAGGGATTTTGTGGTCGCAAGAACATTTAAACTTGCCATATTGTCGCAAATATAATGTCCTACAAAGGCAAAAATACTTAAAAATGATAAGACAAGGTCAATGGGTCATTATATGAAAGTGTAAAGACGGCTGCGATCTTGTCGCAATGAGGGGTGGCAAAATAAGACCTTTACTTAGGAAGGCATAATAAGACCACAAAATAATGATAAGGCAAGATCAATAGATTTCTTAATCCATGAAGATATCTTGCGATCTTGTCGTGGTGATATTGTCAAAAAAAAAAAAAAAAAAAATAATAAAAAAAATGATATATATATCTCATGAGAATGATTATATTATATTATTTAACTCGCAAAGTTGATTATATCTTATGGAGCGAGAGGCAAGTGTGAAGTTATAATTATAAAGAAGGGTTGTTTGATTAATATATCCGAACAAAGGAAGCAAAAGTTGAAATTTACATTCAATAGTCAAAGATATATGTATAGAAATATTAAAAAATCAAAGAAGAAAGAGAAGTTATTTCTTTTGGTTCTTCTTCTTCATCGATTCTTGGGTTTCTTCTTCTTCATCCGATTCTTTGGTTCCATCACTCTCGTCGTCGATTCTTCTTCTTCATTAGCTTCACTATCGAAACATCCGAGACAGGCAAGTTCTCGGGAACTTCTTGACGAGAAAGGGATATGAATGAAGAGGATGTTGTGATCCTTACAAACTATTTCCATAGCTTGATTGTGAAAACGAACAACATCATTATTAAAATTCGCCACTGTAGTTTGGAATTTCTTTGCTTCAATTTGGAATATCTATTCTCGCGGAGAGAGAGATCTTTGCGAGACGCTCTTTTCGATTTCAAGCTCTCCAATCCTTGTCTCGAAATCTCTTTTGATTCGAAAACATGAGGAAATGAATTAATTTTAATAATACAAAAGGAAAAATAACGAGAAAAGTAAAGAAGTATAACAAACAACCTTCTCTTTCAAAGATCATATCCTTGATTAAGGTAGTTTGCTCGGTGTGAAGACTAACATCAACACCTAAGTTATTTCTAGCGTTATCTAAAACCTTCGCAGCCCAGGCAAATTCATCATCATTATTTATGACAAAAGTGAACGAATTTGGTCTTCTCGCTCGCTAAGCATGGTATTCTGACGAAGGAGTTCATCTCGCTCAACTTGCACATCAAGGAGAGATTTTTGAAATTTTGCTAATGCCTGTGCACCTCTGTTAGTAATGCGATCTTTCTCATCTATGAGATCACTAAATTTCTTCCTTAAAGTTTTGGTCTTCTTCTTGGAGTCAACGTACTTTCGTTTAAAAAGATTAGCCAAATTTAAACTAGATCTATGCTCGATTTTTAAGAGATGATGTTTGGATTGAAGATCCTTTAATGAAAGAAGGTTAGCATCATTTGAAGAACTACTTAGAGATTCATTGAGGCGAGCAAGGAGTACATCATCATCCATGGGCTCGGGAAATGAATGAAGAAGAATGGACTCTTCAGAGAGATTATATATGTCTGCGAAAATAGTAAATTAGGCAAAGAAAAGTAAATGGTAAAATAAAAGAAATCTGAGGAATAAAAATTGTTATACCATAAAGCTGCTTATTTGCGCTTTCAAGAGTAGATACTCTATCTTGTTGAGAAGTAAGTTCAGCCTCCAGTTGTTTAATCCGTTCATCCTTCTCGCGAGATGACGCAGCCCCAATTTCTAGTTCTCGAATCCTCTTGTTCAATTGCAAGTTCTTCTTTTCAAGGTTGTTGCGTCTTCTCTCAAGATCTGAGGCAGCAACAAAAGCAGCTCTCCCTCCTGTAAAAAAAAAAAAAATATAGAGAAATAATTAAAGATAAGAGCGGAGTCACAAAGAGGTAAAGAGGTGTGAACATACCAAAGCATTGAGAGCATTTAAAAGGCTGGGTGTTATTGTTCGAGAAACTCCACGAAAAGACTCGATATCCTCCAACAAATGGGCATCACAGATCTTAGCGATAGTTTCGCAAGTAGCGGACAAGTTGCTATTGCCAAAACCTTGCATAGAATCGGTAAAGACATTAGATAAAAGCGCCATAGCAGAAGTATACGAATGACTTCCCTTAGCGAGAAGAGGTGCCAATCTCATTTTCATCTTCCGAATTCTCGCTAGATTGGGAGTTAGAATGTGAAGGAGGTTGGAGTCTCCGTCTTTTGGAGGATGGGCAGAAGATTTGTCCTTGCGAGAAATGGCCTTGTTCTTGCCTTTAGCCTTTGCGGCTTCAAACTTCTCCATCATTAATCTTTGCGATTTCAACTTCTTCAACACCAATCTTCACACACGAATAAAGATAAGAAACAGAGGCAACAATATTGTTTAAAATAACAAAAGAAAATGTTTCTTACTTCATCCGTGAGTGATCGAAGTATCGCCAGGATATTTGGGCGAGGATTCTCTTTGTATTTCTTTCTCATTCGGTGACCTAAAATTTTTCTAAAAAGTTAATGAAGGCAAGAAATGGAAGACATAGCGAAGCAAATCTAAAATGAATGATATGTATATACCTCTTTTGTCTTCTCAGGCCACTTAAATTCCCAAGGATGATAATTCGCGAGATTGGCTGGGAGTGCATGTGAGCCTGCGATATAAGGTCCACTCAGGAAGAGAGGTACAACCCACCACTTTTCATCTTTGGAGTAGCGAGGGATATTATTTTTACCCGAATGCCAGTCAATGTCTTGCATAAGCAGTTTGTCAGCATCAACGTTATCATTTTTCTTCAATCGAATACCCCAGCGAGATTTATCGTTTCTCATAGTTATGACTGAATAATTTGCAAAGAAATTATCCACAGTATACTTCTCGGCAACTATTGGTAAATTCGCAAATTGGGGATTTCTAACATTGTTAGGATATAAAGATCCTTTACCGGCACCACGAGAGGCGAACTCAAGCATTAGGCGAATACAATCGCCATTCAATTGATAAATAGCCCGCGAGAATTTCTCGTGAGCAAGAATCTCATAAAATAATGGTATTTCGGGATTATATAAAGGAATGGGGAGTCCTGCGAGAAGTTGACCTAGCGAGACTATAATTTTCTGATCATCACATTGATGATCAGAAAACAATTTTGCAGAAAGCATAGATGAGGATTCTTGATGTGGAATGGTAGATAAAGTGAAACCCTTTTCTGTAATTTCTTTTGAATATCGGTAAAATGAGGAGCGTATGTACGACCAAGTGAAGCCATTATCGAGTATAGGAATGAAGGGAGAAGTGAAGAATTGAAAAGGAAGCAAAGAGCGAAGCGCAAATTGCGGAAGGAGAAAGGTGAAGAAAAGTTGCGAGAGGGAAAATAAAAAAAGAGAAGAAGAGAAAGAGGAGAAAACTATATATAGAGAAGAGAGTTCTCGAGAAAACAAATGCATTTAATGAGAGAAGGGACGTGAATGGTTAAGAATAATCGGTTGAAAGAGACGTGTCAAGAAAAGAGTCGTAATAAATTCCGTACATAAACAAAACGAGTGAAAATAAACAATCGCAAGATAAAGATAAGCAGTTGCGGCACTTTAAAATATTGGTTCTCATGACATTCTCTTCTTCGCAGAGAAGACATGAGAAGAGGCAAGATGTAGGACCAGAATATCGCGACAACAATACTTCACGAGATTAATAAAGCATCTGCGTCGCGAAGGAGTCGCATGGAGGTAAATAAATGACGTAATAGATGACGATAGTTAGAACATGAGGAAAGTATGAAAGACTTGGCGAGATTTAAGAGTGTCGCGAAGGCAAATAGTTGTATATTCGCGAGCACTCGCAAGACGTTTCGAAAATAAGGGACAGTATAGCTGTCACCCACTATGTAATACCCTATATAAAGGGTCGAGTAAGTCTGTTGTAAGAGGAGGGCTTTTTGAATTGAGAAACAAGTCATTAGGAGAGAGAAAGGAAAGAGAGATTGTAATTTCTTTAGTTTTGTTCTACATTTCTTTGTAAATCATTCAAGAAAACAATTAATAAAACACATCATTGTTCATCTTCCAAATGGATTGATTAAATAGATTTGAGTGAGGGGTGTAGTGTGGGAAATCCCGCAACTACATATGCGCTAGAAACGAGGGGATTGAAGAAGATCAACCTTGTGAATTGGAAGAATTAGGGATAACAAGAAAGAAATCTTGAATAATTTTTAACAAGTTACTAAAATTAAGAAATGGCTAGGAGAAAGAATGCATCGGAACAACCAACAATCATAAGGAGAAGTGGAAGATTAGTGGGAGAAAGAAGAAATGAAGTAGGTGAACCATCAAGGATAAATGCAAGAAATGGAGAAGAAGATCCAATTCAACCATCAACCATCAACTCAACCACCAATTCAACCATCAACTCAACCACCAATTCAACCATCAACTCAACCACCAATTCAACTAAACAAAGAGTAATCGATTATGATAGAGTGAGCGTGCATACATGGAGATCAGATTCTACGGAAGAAAGAGAAGAAATACAACAATTGATGAATAATAGACAGGAAGAGAGAAATCGAGAAGAGATGGGAGAAACAATTCGTGGAAATGAAGAAATCGCGGCATTAGAAGCGCTAAGACAGAAAATACACGAAGAAAGGCGGTTAGAAGCAGAAGAACGCGCGAATCTAACAAGGCAAAACCACGAGTTGAGGATGGAAAATAGAAGGCTGCAAAATAGAAGTTCAAGAAGTAGTAATGGATCGAGATCGAGTATCGAGTAGAGAAAATGGGAGAAGAACATTGCCCGTAGAAAACATTAATGAAGAAAATTTGAAAGAGAGTTAAATCATGGCGAAGGAGGTCGCGAAGAAAGAGAATTAATAGAAAATCGTTATATTTTGGTAAACAACCACGATGATGGAAATCAAGAAGATAGGCAGCCTCGAGGACAGAATAACCCAATTAATGAAGAAAATCAGGAGGAAAGAAGAAGAGCACTACATGGGAGAGAAACACAAAGGAAACAAATGGAAATTGAAGATGATATTGAAAAGCATTACATTGAGCAAGCACGCCTAGCTCGCGAGAGAGAGAGATTGAGAGCGAGAAATGGAAAATCGGGAATTGGAAGAGGCGATTCGGCAAAATAACCATGATAATCGAGAGAGGAGGCGTGAGAGGATCGCAACAATGGAGATATTAATAAAAAATACGAAAGAATACAAAAAAAGTAGACACGAACGAAGAAGGAGAGAAGTAGAATTAAAGAGACCGATAAATTCAAATTCGAGGCAAATGAACAAATTCTGCGAGAATTGGCGAGAGATGAGAGGAATATTGAACAACTAGAAGAGAAGGAGGAGGGAAAGCGAGTTAGATGAAGCTATCGCGGAGAGGCTGCGAAAAATCCTTTTACATTAGAAGTGCGAGTTAGGAGGAATACCCCCAAAATGCAACTTACAGCGTTAACCAGCATTTTTGATGGATCCACTTGTGCAAGTACAACACATCAAGGCTTATGTGAGATGTATGCTACAATGGGAAAACCATGACGCTATATTATGCAAATATTTTGCGTCAAGTTTAACAGAGAAGCATTGAAATGGTTTGAGGGTTTACCAAGGAATACAATCACATCATTCAATCATTTACAGGCTATATTCTTGGGGGCATATATAAGTAACAACTCTTCGCGACCTGGCATTGAAGATGTATTTGGATTAAAACAAAGAGTTGGCGAGAGTTTGAGACATTTAACTGTCAGATGGAAGACGATGTGCAGCGAGATGGCCGGCAGGGTAGATGAAAGATACCTCATACTGTCATTCATAAATGCTATGTTCGCAACCAATCTATTATATGTTCGAGTTTTGAGTTAAGAATACAATTACAATGACTGAATTACGAGAGCTCCAGGAGGAATATATTGCTTTAGAAGAAAGACGAACGAGATGGAATCTTACCCAAGTGGCAAACACAAATTCTAATGTTGCGAATGGAAGTTTATTACCTCAACTAATACACACAGTGGCGAGCACATCGCAAGGTCAACAAGAAAGAAAAGCAGTTGATATAGAACCAAAGTTAGTAGCTATGGGAAGTCGCGATCAAGAAGAGTTTGAAAGAGAAAGAAATTTCTACAACCGTGGCGGAAACAATAAAATTCAAAGACTTGATCAACCACAAGAAACCTATGGAGGTCAAAGGTATAATTCGCAAGAGACTTATGGAGGCCAGAGGCAGAATTATAATAGAGGACAGCGAAGTCGCAGAGTAGTGTGGGAGGAAATTAAAATGCCGCCATTGAATGCCAGTGTGGAAAAGATATGGGAAGCAATACTTTTGATGGAAAATATACCAGCACCATGGAACATGGGAAGTGAGCCACCACCTGGAGATAGAAGTCATGAGTTCTGTTCTTACCATCGCTTTCATGGGCACCTAACAAATGACTGCAGAAACATCAAGAGAATTATCCTAAGAATGATTGATCAAGGAAAGTTAAATCACTTTTTAAAAGAAGAAGAGAAAGTTCAACATTTGCCACCCCCACCGGCAAAGGGAAAAGAAACATTTGTTATAGAAGTTGGAGCAAAGGCTAAAAATTTGTTTTGCAACTCCATTGTCCACTCATACCGCACTATTGAAGACTTTCATGACAATGTACTTAGTAGAGTTTTCGCGAGAGATCTTTGATGATAAAGAAGTGATGAATGTTGCGAAGACATCGCAGCTAAAAGAGTGGCAATTGCAGATTATTTCTTTCTCGGGTTGAAGAAGTACCCAAAGGAAGAAATACATGATAGCCCTTTGGTTGTGAAGTCGGAAATTAATCCAAAACCCATTGATGGCGAAGATGATGAAGCGGAAAATTGTTGGGCAATCAATAGAATATTGATTGATATCGGCGATTCGATCAACATTCTTTTCTACCATACTTACAAAACTATGGGAGGAAGAGATGAAGACTTGATCCCTTCAACATACAAAATATATGGTTTCAACGGTACCGCGAACAAGCCCAAAGGAGAAGTGCACATGAGGATACCCTTGCGGGGTTATCGTGATATTTTGTTTTGTGTAGTTGATGTGGAATCTCCCTACAATGCATTGATTGGAAGACCATGGCTTCATCAAATTGCAGGCATAGCTTCGACATACCATCAGTGCATAAAATTTCCACATCCTAGCGGTGTTGGGATTATAAAAGGAGATTGGATAGAGGGGCAAAAGTGTTATGAGGTGGATGTAGAAAGCTGCGAAGAGAGAACAGCAAAAAAGAAAGGTTGGAGGAAGAATGTACAGGATGAACAAAGAAAAGAAAGACTAATGGTAGATGCCATAGAAACAAAAAAGAAGAAGAGATCTTTGAAGTGACTGCACAAAAAAAGCGAGTATCATGATGCAAAGGAGACATTGAAATGGTGGAATGATGCGGAAGCGAGAAGGAAGTAAGAATAAAAGGTGTAAAAAATGAATAATTGTGAGAAAAGATAACAATTTAATGATGAAAGCATGATAAGGATAAAGAAGCAAAGATGATGGTTGCGGAAAAATTGTGCGAGAATCTCGCCATGAAGAATGTATTCAAATCTATTGAATAATGGAAATGAGATTGTGCGATAACTTCGCGAGACAAATGATTGAATAAATTGATAAAATGAATGAGTGAGTGAATGGGACAAACCTTTATGGCGTACACCCTAGTTCGCGAATGATATTTCGCAAGAGGCAAATGTAAGACCTAAAGTACGTCATATAAGGGGTATCTCTTAACATGGCTCGAGTGGAAGGTTACACCACTCCTGAAAACACGGGTCATGGAAATTTGGGGCCCATGAAAGCCTATCCAGGGAGATACCTTGGATTTCCAACTATATATATAAGGTTATACCCTGGTTGGACGCCCGAGGGTCTCTTCCCAAGGAGTCAGTGTATGACCAAGGCGCCGAGGTACACGGTTGAGTCAAGAGTGCGGGGAGCATGGAACTTCCTTACCACTCTTGACAAGTCTTGGCACACATCTGCACTCTACCGAAGAAAACTCCACTTAGGGTGCAGTCTCGTAACCATAAACCATATAGGTATAAGGGATAAGAGGCTGCGAAAACAAGCAGTTGTTTTAAGACCGGATGGGAGGAGCTAGTCTTGTATGGCCGATGTACGCCTCCTTGAAGGGGCAACTAGGGAGAAGATAAGGGCGGCACCCTCCATTAGGGGAGCCGATAAGTGTCAAAAGACGCAAATGTCATGAGGCTTTATTCTCGCAAGAGAATTTAGGCTTGTCATATTTGTGCAATAATCCTGCAGAGGCAATAATACTAACGCGAGGTAAGACGAGATCAATGGGTTTTTACATGAAAATGTAAGAACGTCTGCGATTTCGTCGCAAAGACGACAATGTCACAGGATTTTGTGGTCGCAAGAACATTTAAACTTGCCATATTGTCGCAAATATAATGTCCTACAAAGGCAAAAATACTTAAAAAATGATAAGACAAGGTCAATGGGTCATTATATGAAAGTGTAAAGACGGCTGCGATCTTGTCGCAATGAGGGTGGAAAAATAAGACCTTTACTTAGGAAGGCATAATAAGACCACACAAATAATTATAAGGCAAGATCAATAGATTTCTTAATCCATGAAGATATCTTGCGATCTTGTCGTGGAGATAGTGTTTAAAGTCCAAAAACAAAACAAAAAAACAAAAAAAAAAAAAAAATATTTATATCTCGCGAGAATGATTATATTTAACTCGCAAAGTTGATTATATCTTATGCAAAGTTGAATATCTTATGGAGGCGAGAGGCAAGTGTGAAGTTATAATTATAAAGAAGGGTTGTTTGATTAATATATCCGAACAAAGGAAGCAAAAGTTGAAATTTACATTCAATAGTCAAAGATATATTACAAGAGATATTACAAGAAATCAAAAAAAAAAGAAAAGTTAAAGAGAAGTTATTTCTTCTTTTCGATTCTTGGGTTTCTTCTTCTTCATCGATTCTTTGGTTCCATCACTCTCGTCGCCGATTCTTCTTCTTCATTAGCTTCACTATCGAAACATCCGAGACAGGCAAGTTCTCGGGAACTTCTTCAAGCGAGAAAGGGATATGAATGAAGAGGGATGTTGTGATCCTTACAAACTATTTCCATAGCTTGATTGCGAAAACGAAACAACATCATTATTAAAATTCGCCACTTGTAGTTTGGAATTCTTTGCTTCAATTTTGAATATCTATTCTCGCGAGAGAGAGATCTTTTGCGAGACGCTCTTTTTCGATTTCAAGCTCTCCAATCCTTGTCGAAATCTCTTTTGATTCTGAAAACATGAGGAAATGAATTAATTTTAATAATACAAAAGGAAAAATAACGAGAAAAGTAAAGAAGTATAACAAACAACCTTCTCTTTCAAAGATCATATCCTTGATTAAGGTATTTTGCTCGGTGTGAAGACTAACATCAACACCTAAGTTATTTCTAGCGTTATCTAAAACCTTCGCAGCCAGTGCAAATTCATCATCATTATTTATGACAAAAGTGAACGAATTTGGTCTTCTCGCTCGCTAAGCATGGTATTCGACGAAGGAGTTCATCTCGCTCAACTTGCACATCAAGGAGAGATTTTTGAAATTTTGCTAATGCCTGTGCACCTCTGTTAGTAATGCGATCTTTCTCATCTATGAGATCACTAAATTTCTTCCTTAAAGTTTTGGTCTTCTTCTTGGAGTCAACGTACTTTCGTTTAAAAAGATTAGCCAAATTTAAACTAGATCTATGCTCGATTTTTAAGAGATGATGTTTGGATTGAAGATCCTTTAATGAAAGAAGGTTAGCATCATTTGAAGAACTACTTAGAGATTCATTGAGGCGAGCAAGGAGGACATCATCATCCATGGGCTCGGGAAATGAATGAAGAAGAATGGACTCTTCGGAGAGATTATATATGCTGCGAAAATAGTAAATTAGGCAAAGAAAAGTAAATGGTAAAATAAAGAAAATTGAGGAATAAAAATTGTTATACCATAAAGTGCTTATTTGCGCTTTCAAGAGTAGATACTCTATCTTGTTGAGAAGTAAGTTCAGCCTCCAGTTGTTTAATCCGTTCATCCTTATCGCGAGATGACGCAGCCTCAATTTCTAGTTCTCGAATCCTCTTGTTCAATTGCAAGTTCTTCTTTTCAAGGTTGTTGCGTCTTCTCTCAAGATCCGAGGCAAGCAACAAAAGCGGCTCTCCCAGGATTTGTAAAAAAAAAATAGAAAAATAATTAAATAATTAAAGATAAGAGCGGAGTCACAAAGAGGTAAAGAGGTGTGAACATACCAAAGCATTGAGAGCATTTAAAAGGCTGGGTGTTATTGTTCGAGAAACTCCACGAAAAGACTCGATATCCTCCAATAATGGGCATCACAGATCTTAGCGATAGTTTCGCAAGTAGCGGACAAGTTGCTATCGCCAAAACCTTGCATAGAATCGGTAAAGACATTAGATAAAAGCGCCATAGCGAAGTATCTCGAATGACTTCCCTTAGCGAGAAGAGGTGCCAATCTCATTTTCATCTTCCGAATTCTCGCTAGATTGGGAGTTAGAATGTGAAGGAGGTTGGAGTCTCCGTCTTTTGGAGGATGGGCAGAAGATTTGTCCTTGCGAGAAATGGCCTTGTTCTTGCCTTTAGCCTTTGCGGCTTGAGCTTTTCCATCATTAATCTTTGCGATTTCAACTTCTTCAACACCAATCTTCACACACGAATAAAGATAAGAAACAGAGGCAACAATATTATTTAAAATAACAAAAGAAAATGTTTCTTACTTCATCCGTGAGTGATCGAAGTATCGCCAGGATATTTGGCTGAGGATTCTCTTTGTATTTCTTTCTCATTCTGGTGACCTAAAATTTTTCTAAAAAGTTAATGAAGGCAAGAAATGGAAGACATAGCGAAGCAAATCTAAAATGAATGATATGTATATACCTCTTTTGTCTTCTCAGGCCACTTAAATTCCCAAGGATGATAATTCGCGAGATTGGATGGGAGTGCATGTGAGCCTGCGATATAAGGTCCACTCAGAAAGAGAGGTACAACCCACCACTTTTCATCTTTGGAGTAGCGAGGGATATTATTTTTACCCGAATGCCAGTCAATGTCTTGCATAAGCAGTTTGTCAACATCAACGTTATCATTTTTCTTCAATCGAACACCCAGCGAGATTTATCGTTTCTCATAGTTATGGTGAATAATTTGCAAAGAAATTATCCACGGTATACTTTCGGCAACTATTGGTAAATTCGCAAATTGGGGATTTCTAACATTGTTAGGATATAAAGATCCTTTACTGGGCACCACGAGAGGCGAACTCAAGCATTAGGCGAATACAATCGCCATTCAATTGATAAATAGCCCGCGAGAATTTCTCGTGAGCAAGAATCTCATAAAATAATGGTATTTCGGGATTATATAAAGGAATGGGGAGCCCCATGAGAAGTTGACCTAGCGAGACTATAATTTTCGATCATCACATTGATGATCGAAAACAATTTTCATGAAAGCATAGATGAGGATTCTTGATGTGGAATGGTAGATAAAGTGAAACCCTTTTCCTGTAATTTCTTTTGAATATCGGTAAAATGAGGAGCGTATGTACGACCAAGTGAAGCCATTATCGAGTATAGGAATGAAGGGAGAAGTGAAGAATTGAAAAGGAAGCGAGAGTGAACGCAAATTGCGGAAGGAGAAAAGTGAAGAAAAGTTGCAGAGGGAAAATAAAAAAAGAAGAAGAGAAAGAGGAGAAAACTATATATAGAGAAGAGAGTTCTCGAGAAAACAAATGCATTTAATGAGAGAAGGGACGTGAATGGTTAAGAATAATCGGTTGAAAGAGACGTGTCAAGAAAAGAGTGGAAGAAGAAACACCGTAATAAATTCCGTACATAAACAAAACAGTGAAAATAAACAATCGCAAGATAAAGATAAGCGATTTGGCACTTTAAAATATTGGTTCTCATGACATTCTCTTCTTCGCAGAGAAGACATGAGAAGAGGCAAGATGTAGGACCCGAATATCGCGACAAACAATACTTCATGAGATTAATAAGCGATCTGCGTCGCGAAGGAGTCGCATGGAGGTAAATAAATGACGTAATAGATGACGATAGTTAGAACATGAGGAAAGTATGAAAGACTTGGCGAGATTTAAGAGTGTCGCGAAGGCAAATAGTTGTATATTCGCGAGCACTCGCAAGACGTTTCCGAAAATAAGGGACAGTATAGATTTGTCACCCACTATGTAATACCCTATATAAAGGGTCGAGTAAGTCCGTTGTAGAGGGAGCTTTTGAATTGTGAAACAAGTCATTAGGAGAGAGAAAGGAAAGAGAGATTGTAATTTCTTTAAGTTTTGTTCTACATTTCTTTGTAAATCATTCAAGAAAACAATTAATAAAACACATCATTGTTCATCTTCCAAATGGATTGATTAAATAGATTTGAGTGAGGGGTGTAGTGTGGGAAAACCCGCAACTACATTAAACAAACAACTGCATTACGAAACTATATAGAAGCTTCTAAGTAATTACGAAACTATATAGAAGCTTCTAAGTAATTACGAAACTAGACTTAGTCTTATGGGGTGCTAGTCTAGTAGCTAGATTAGCAGTCAGGACTACCTCCTAAGTCTTATGGGAGTGCTAATCTAGCTGCTAGATTAGCAGTCCACGTCAGCCAGCACTGAATGGTTCAGCGCTTTAAATCTCAGACGTCAGATCAAAAATAAATCTCTCAGCGTTGAACCATTCCGCGAAAAGGTGGTTTTTCAAGCGCTGAATCATTCAGCGTAACTATCTATCATGCTAGTTCACATTCTGGCAACTGGTACGAGAGAGAACTAGTGTTAACTTTTTTGCCACACTTTTTTTTTTGAATTGCAACACTTAATTGCTAATTTAGCACCTCCAATCTATCCCATAAGACTAAGTCTGGTTATATATAATTTTTAAAGAGAGAAAAAGAGGAATATTGTCCCAGGCACTTGAGAGTTGGAACCAATGGATTAGTGGGTGGGTGGGGAGAATAACTTGGGCTTGTATACCATTCATGAAAATAAGGTTAACAGTGGAAATTCAAATACCGTTTAAATTCTAGGGACAATGTTCTAAAACGATTAGTAATGGGTTCGTTTTTCAAAGTGACCGGAAAATACATTCACCCTTATGCCTTGCTTTTTTTTCTTTTTTTTTTGTGAGCGTCTGAATATGACTAGGCTTTCTGGTTTCTGACTCAGCATGTTTGTTTTCTGAGTCAGTTCTGACTCATTTGAATTTAAAATATGCAAGCCAGTGTCTTGATCCCATAAATCAGGGACATTTTATTTCATGACTTAATTGAGCCCGAGTCACGGGTAGGTCTAAGTCGGATTGTCAGATTTGAACTCCAAACTGTATTAAGCCGCTACAGAAAATGGCCTACTATCAGACTTCAAACTGGAATGTAATTGAAAACAAATCCACCCTCGATTCAGTTACAGTCGCGCTCCTTACATCTTTCGAACCTCACAAGGCTCTACACAATTAATTCCTTAGATGACATCCTTTATAACCTAAGAGTTGCTTCAAATTGAAGTGAAGACTTTTAATACGAATCAGCTTTTTAACGAGATAAACCTATTTGATTTCCGTTTGTATCAAAGATCAAGGTGAACAAATTCGTTTGTAATAGACAAAGCTAGCAAATCTCACAATCTGGAATATTCACACTCACTTAGATGATAAGGATGGAATCTTTGAAAGATCAATAAAGAACGGTCTTCAGATATCTATCTTGAGGAATCACAAAGTCTGAGACGGAGAGAACTTTGCTATTACTATCTATCTTGCCTGAAAGAGATTACGAAAACCACGATAACAGATTAGAAAGATCAAGATACACAATATATCAAGTGAAGTCTTTCAGTTGTAGACTTAATTATGTTTCTCAAAGAAAACCTAGGTTAATAGAGGACACAAAGTATCAAGTATTGATTTTCTCAGTTGAAAGAGCATCTTTATTTATAGTTTTCCAAGACCAGGGGTTGCTTGGAATTCAATCTAAGATAACTTGAGAATCAAGAAAACTCTTTTCTCGGAAAATACAATAGAATAATATACATTATGGCCTGGATACGAAACCGTGCATAATGACTGTTCGGTTTGGCAAGTTTTCCAAAGAACTAAAAGCAATTTGATGTTCATTAAAACACCTAAGAGTTCAATCATGATGCACACACATAAGTGTTTAAGCAATCAATGCAATCTTAGAAGTGTTTAAGAGAGTTCTAGCAATGCTAAACATATTCTAAAAAATAATTTCTTGAGCATCTGCTAAAAACTCTTGGGACAGTTGGTGGAACGGTTCATAAACCGTAAGGATTGTTCACGAGTCAGGGTGCTACGGTTCGTAAACCAGGTTCTCCAACCCTACAAGACTACCAAACTCAGTTTCCTGTGGTTCGTGAATCGGGTTCGCCAACTGCTATCCTATTATATTAACTTCAAATTCAGTTCACCACGGTTCGTGAACCAGGTTCATGAGTTGTACCCAACTGAACTTAGTAATTCTGAAACTCAGATATCTATGGTTTGCAAACTGGTTCACCAACCTACCCTTAGCAAAAATATCAGAAGTTCTGAATTTGTCTCTTATCATATTTGAGACATTCCCAAGTGATAAAGTCATTTGCATGGGAAATTTTCAATAAATTCACAAATAACAAATTTCTTAGAAATAATATTGTTAAAGACCACTGAACATCTTTGCTAAAATCATATTTCAAGACTTTTAACAAGACAAGTTTGACTCGTAACTTGTTCTTTGTAAATCTATTAGAAGTCATACGATATAGTCTCAACAGATAGAATATTAAGATAATGAGTAAAATAGAATTGTTCAGTTTTCACATACCTGATATAGAAGTTCTCCAGATGTCTTCGTCGATCTTCAGTCTTCGAGGGTGATCTCTGATGCTCAACTACCAAATTTTAACCTAGTCCGAGACTTGACTTAGTATACTAGAAATCAAAATATAATTTTGATCATCTAATATTGACAACAAGCTTGAGATAGCAAAACTCGTAGCTTCAACCGAGCATTGATCTAACATATATATATATATATATATAAATTCTTGTTTGATGTGTTTGGATTGTGAAGGGGAGGGGGCTAAAAACCACACCCAATATTTCGCTTAGAAATTTGTATGGACTAACTCCAATATACTTTCAAGAGAATCAACTAGATAGTCAGACTCAATCTTAAGAAAAGTATATCAAAGAGTTATATCTCAATTTCTCAATTCAATCTACAATCAAATAAATAGAAATTTGCGAGCCCAATTGAATATAAAAAATAACTTGGACGGTATCAAAGAAAAAATATCTAAGTGTCAATCAATTTAAACAACAACCAAAGGTTGGATTCATAATTTATTGAACTTACACACAACCTGTGATATTTCAATTATATAAACAAATATAATGCGGAAAAGAAATAACACAGACACCAGAAGTTTTATTAACGAGAAACCAGGACCTAGTCCGATTTGAAAACCACACTGTATTAAGCCGTTATAGACACTAGCCTACTCCAAGTTAATTTCAGACTGGAGTTTAGTTGAGCCCTAAACAATCTCACATTGATCAAGGTACAATCGTGTTCCTCACGCCTCTAGAACCACGCCAGATTCTGCGCACTTAATTACCTTAGCTAATCTCACCCACAACTAAGAGTTGCTACGACCCAAAGTCGAGACTTGATAAACCAATCTGTCTTACAGAGAAAAGTCTATTGAATAGATAAATATGTCTCCCACAAATATACCTATGAGTTTTGTTCCGTCTTTTGATAAATCAAGGTGAACAGGAACCAATTGATATACCGGACTTATATTTCCGAAGAACAACTGATAGGTGTAGAATACACCGTATTTATTATCTAGTATTTATGCTTTCTTTGCTATTTTTCGTGTGAATTATGTATCTTATGTGTGAATTTGAGTTATTAGGTGCTTTGGAGTCGTACGGAGGAAAAGAAGGAGAAACTACTCATTTAGAGCGAAAAGGGCAGAATTGTCTTTTCAGGGGCAAATACTATCGGGAGCCAAGTCAGCGTTAAGGGGCGACTCTATTTGGGGGAGTACTGAACAAAGACCAGCTGTGGTTAAGGGGTAGCTATCTGGGTAACCCTTATCATTTATCAAAGGGTGTAATATCCTGGGGTGTAACAATCCGCCCCAATTTGCAAACTAAACAAAAAATCGAGAAGGTAATCTTCTCAGTTCTCACAATCATTCATTACCAGTTTCAACCTGAAAATCGAGAGAGAAAATGAAGGCGGCATCTTAAGCTCAGAGAAAGGGAGAGATCGAGAAAGAGAGAAGCGGATTAGAGAGGAGTTGATAACATGGATTGAAAATGGATATTCTCATATGAATGAAGGCTCTGTGCTGTGAAGTTTAGGGGATCTGCATCTCGTTTGGGGTTAATCAATTTAAGGAAGCAAAGAAATCAGGGCTACAATGGATGAAGTTGTCTGGATTAGAAGAAGAGAAGATGAAATTGGTGATGGGTCTATCTCTTGTGAATTACAGGCGGGAGATGAGGTTTTGTACCAGATCGAGAAGAGATAGAGGAGCTGCTGTTGTTGAATCAAAATAAAGAAGAAGAGAGCAGATCGAGAAAGGGGTTTCCTGGTGCTGCTGTGATGCAAGAGGAAAAGATTTGACATGGGTTTGATGGCAGAAGTTGAATCTGAGATTGAGAAGGGTTTGAATTTCAGTTTCAAGCAAGGCATAGGAAATCTGAGCTGAAAGAATTGATGTTGCTGCTACTGTTGCTTGCCAGGGAGATGGTGGTAATGGAATTGCAGGTCTGGGTTCTGTGGTGTTATTGAGTTCATAGAGATGAAGTTGGTGGTGTTGGTGTGTGTCAATTGTTACATGAAGATTTCAGGTGGAATAGGGCTGGAGCTAGAATTGGAGCTGAGATGCATGCAGGCTATGAATACTGGTGGTGACACTGAACTGCAGGCAGGTGAGAATGGCTGTGACTCGATGGGTACTGTTGTTCAAGAGACTTGGGTCTGGCTCAGAAGGAGATGGGGTTGCAGGTTAATTGAAGACATGAAAGAACTGGGGTCTGTGGAGTAGCTGGTGTTGGATTGATGGAGTGAGGGTTAAAGAAAGCAGTGGTGATTGAGTTGAGATGGCAAGCAAGAATGGAGCTGTGAATGGGTTTGCTTATGATTGTTCTGGTAATGAATTTGAGGCATTGCAGAGCTGCAGGTGTTGTGCAATTGCAAGCCACGATGTGGATGGAGTGTCTTTGGCGCTGGTAAAAGCTGGAGTTACAGGTGAAGCACTTGTCATAGTGCAGGGAAGGAATGGTGGTTAGAATCCATGGGTTTATATTGGCTGAGTGGTGAACTTGATGCTGGTGCAGGTTATGAAGCATGGCCTTGTATGGACTGTTGTCTAGAGGCCTGTGCTGATGCTATAAAAATGGGCTGTGGTGTTATTGCAGGTGAAGTTGATGCCATGGATGTGTGGTTAAGTTAGATGGTGGAGCAACTGGTATTGGTGGAAACTTTGGTTTGGTTGACACAGTGATGATGTTACAGATGGCCAGCTGAGTTGAGAATCGGTGATAGCAGGAGCTGCTAATGAAGTTATAGCTGAAGAACTGAAATGGTTGCAATGCTGTTGCAGTTCTACAGAGAATCAGAAGAAGAGGGTTGTCAGCTGGACATGAAGTGATTGCAGGATAACTATATTGGAATGGAGCTGGAATGGCAGGATTGTTGGTGTTGTTTTGCAGTGGAAGCAGCTAGAGTATAGCTGCAGTTTACAAAGGCAAGAGGGCTGAGTTGTAGGCAGATTGTGGTCTGATGCTGTGGTCGAGAACTAGTGTCAAGTGTTGCAGGCAGAGAAGAGATGAGAATGGTATGTATGGATTTTGAGTTGTGGTTCAGGGAGAAGGAATTGAAATAGTGATGCAATTGGTAGCCAGGGCCATGATGGCTGGCAGTGAAGTAATGAAGCACAATGATAGTGTAGCAACAAGTTAAGCCTTGCAATGGCTCAAAGCCGAATCAAGCTCATTGACCAAGGCAGATTGTGACTCGGTTTAACCCCTCCGATCGATTCCGGTGACTCACCCTGACTCTTCCTGACCGAGTTGACTCGGTTTGACTAGCCGAGTTGACTCGTTGACCCTAGATGACTCGGTCCTGACCCGTTGACCGATGACCGGGTGGATTTTGCCGGTCACCTGAGATACCTTCCGACGACTATTCCGGCCGAATTCCGGTCACAATCCCATTTTCCGGCGACGTATTTTTGGACATATTTTCTACATGGGTTTTTCTCACACATGGGCTTGGTGGACCACTTGGAGATGGGTTTTGAGAAGACCTAATATTGGAAGGAGTATCCTTTATGGAAATTGAGAAACATATAAAAAGAGAGGACTTTTACCTAATTGAGGGGATCTTTGATTATTCTTTTTCCTCTACTTTTGTTCTAGGGTTTAGAAACATGAAGTATTTTCTCTTTCTTCTTGTTATGAACTCCATGAACATGAACTAAGTTTTTATTATTGGTTGAAGATGTAGTTGGATTTTGCAACCAAGTTATGATTTTTATGAATTAGTTTTCTCTCAATATTATCGTTTGATTTCTACGGGTTATAATAATTACATGATTAACGTATTGCAATATGATTGAATGTTTGTTTAGTTAAGTCTAGAATTGATTGAACTCACATCCATATCTATAGCTATTTTAGGGTTTTCATCGAGCGATAACCTTGAATACGAGTAGCATGATATGATTCTAGGTTGTAGTGATACATCCTTGTAGTCATATGTAGAAATTGACCTTTGTTCGAATTGTTTGCGCAATGTATTACAATTGCATTGATTAGCCTATTTCAAACTTAATGCTCCTAGGAATTGAACTTGATTAGCGCAAGGCGTTAGGTTATTCTTTAGGTAGATTTCACATACGCAGACCCTAATGTGTGTGTTGATAACTTTGGAAATTACGGAGTATTCTTGCAATAAGGTATTCTATGGCTTTTGATGATAGCGAGATTAAATACGAATTCTATTCATATATTCATAAACTTGTTTACAATTGAAGATGAAACCTTTATCCAATATTTCACATCCTTGATTTGCAAGTTTACTTTTTATTGTTTTGTTTTGTTTTTATTTTATTTTTATTTTCACATTCACAAAACCCTCGGTGTTTTATATAGGAAACCATAACAATTTGACAACCTAGACCTCTCTGTGGGATCGATCCTTTCTTGCCCTTGCTATATTTATATTTTGAGTAGTAAGAAAGTGTAAATTTATTTTTGACGCTTACGACAGCGGTCAACAACCTAGAAATATCAATCACCTCACAAAAATCTTAATCATATGGTAGCGAAATAAGATATTATGGAATCATAAACAATGAGACGAAGATGTTTGTGACTACTTTTTATCTATCCTATCGGAGATTAAATCTCAAGCAAATCTTAGAGAATATAGTACTTAATAACGATACAAAATAACAGGATCAAAACATGCAACTACATAGAAAATAGTTGGGTCTGGCTTCACAATCCCAATGAAGTCTTCAAGTCATTGACCTACAGGGTTTTAGAAAAACCTAAGGTTAAAGGAGAATCGACTCTAGTCGTAACTAGTATCACACATGAGGTGTGGGTATTAGGTTTCCCAGTTGCTAGAGTTCTCCCTTATATAATCTTCAAATCAACGTTTGCAATCAATGTTACCTTGGTAACAAAGCATTCATTATTCACCGTTAGGTGAAAACCTGATTAGCCTCAAGCTAATATCTTTCAACCTTTAGATCGAACTTAGCTTGTTACACACAAATGAAAAGTGACTTCATTTAGATAAGAGTAACCGTACCTAAACGTGTACACCGTTGTTGGCTCAACAATAGTTAACCGAAGTTATCCATATGAACACTTTCATATCAACCTTATTCATCTTAACCATAACTAGTTCTAATGACTCAAATGAAACTAGTTCTTGAGTTGTTCAATTATTTATATTCTCATAGATGCAAGAGACAATTGAAACAAAATCGATTTTGATTCACTCGAATCAATTCATAAACATTATAGCCATGGTTTGCAAAAGATTGCATTCCTTATTATATAAATGTATTAGTTCATGAACAAACCGATTTTAGAACATAACCCACTCAAGTATGCAAACGGTACGCATACCTAAGTATCCAAACTTGGACTGTGTTCACCAGTATGAGAATGGGTACGCATAATTTCTTACACTTCCAAACTTCCATTAAGTCCAGTACGCGTACAAGTACGCATACTGTTGTACCCGGACTTCAACTGACTTCTCCAGTACGCATACAAGTACGCATACTCTAGCTCCCGGACTTTACCTGACCTCGCCAGTACGCATACGGGTATGCATACTGCATTCCGGTCATGGATCAACACGTATGCAAGTACGCATATTGTGCTTAAATCCAATTATGGTTAAGTGTTCTAAACTCTCATTTCAATCATTGAAACATTCTTAGAAGATGACAATAGCTGTCTCACACAAACTATTAGCTTCATAGCAATTTTCAAGTGATCGAATGATCATGATGAAATATTAGAGTCTACATCAAGTGACTGTCTCACACAACTACATCAAGTGAATATCTTACACAAATCATGTAAGATGTTACCAGGTGATTTTCACATGATCATCTTTTAAATTTCGTCAAGAATATAAGATGAACTTGGTTCAAGCGAAAGCTTACCAACACATATTTCGAGAAATTTATAAAGGAGTTTAACTCAGCTCAAAATATCAAATGTGTATAATTGAAGTCTATATAGCTATACGACTTTTGTCTCAAATAGGAGATAGAGTAGATATACTTTTGAGTGATAGATGAGTTCAAGTCTCCACATACCATTGGTTGACGAAGTTCCACAAGCTCTCCTTAGTAGTTCTTTGTCTTTAGTCGATGAACGCCGTAAAGTCTCATGCTCAACTACACTTTCTATCCTAATCCGAGACTTAGCCATAAGTAGACTAGAAATCAAGACTTATAGTTTCGGCAACTAAACTTGAGATAGCAACGCTTGCGAGTTCCACCGAGCAGTGCTTTAACAATCCCCCCCCCCCTTGCCAATTTTAGTGACAAAACTATCAATACATATGGAATACAAAATAGATAGACTTTGTATCTCTCAATCCAAATGCTTGATTTCCTTGGTTCTTTAACATTACTCGAAATCTTTGTCACTTCCAAGTATTCCAATGCTTCTGAACGTGTTCAACTCAGCATCATAGTTGCTGAAGATCCATATCTATAATAATGAGAAAAAGTGGCTCTCAATCATTTTTATACAGTGTCATAGTATTATTACACAACGTCAAAGTTCAATTGTATCACAACATTGACAATAATACTATGATGATATGTATCACTCCCCCTTAGTCAATACTTCATCTCACATGAAAACCACCCCCCCTTACATAATCATCCGTAAACCATATGTATTTGTAGTGTGAACTTCACATTAATTCTCCCCCTTTTTGTCAATAAAAATTCGCAAAGGTATGAAAACTAGTGTGATCCTAATGAAATTTCCATAGAGATACTTCATGACCAAAAGAGAACAAAATATCAACTTGTTTAGATGACATCATATAGCCGAAACTAAATTCATTCATCAAGGAGTTTATAAGGATACAAGATAACCCCTACAATATTCCACAGCCGCACTCCCCATAAAGATTTAGCAATTAAGCACAAGTTGAATTAAGAGCTCTGATAGGATCCGGAAAGACCCTATATGTAATAACCGCAATCGCACGGTGTCTAACTAGTAGACAGAGGCAAGTACGGGTCGTTCCCACGAAGAGCGGTGGAAATACTGTAATCAATATCTCTAAAAAGATTAACCAACAATAATGTTTTTGGATTTTTGAATTATAAACAAATAAATAAAAACTGAACAAATAGAAAGAATTCAATGAGAAAGACGACAACCGGGGTTTGTAGTATCCACCACTATTTTTTTAATTCTTTGAAATGAAACATAATTCATGAATATTTAATTATCATTCGTTCTATCGACATCACCTATTATATTTATTAGAATCACAAATATCACTGGGACACCCTAAGCATGACAAATCAAAAGAATAAACCAAAGCATGCACCATCAAATTGTGTTAGCGAGAAAATTATACGAAACTAAATTTAGGTCCTCAAATAATACCTGGATATTCTAAGCATACCCAATCAAAGGATTTAACCCAAGCGTGGAATATCAAATAAGTAGACAAATATATTTTCGATCCTAACAATTATGCGCAAAGGTTATACAAAACCGGTGAAGCGACAACACATATTTCGATTAATCAATAAATAAGATCATGAAATTAATTTATTCAAATCAAAATAGCTTCAAAACCATATATGTTTCCAATCAAAGTGGTCTAATGCTCAAGAGTGGTTTCAAAACAAACCCTAGTTATAAAGTTCTAGCAAGACATGCTTATGGGTTTCTCAAAATCCATGAAAAATAATAACAAAAGAAAATAAGAAATCAGATTAAACCCTTGTCACTGAATCGTCTCTTCTCCCTTCAAATCTCTTGTTCTTGTGCTCTTGCCTTCACGGCTATTCAAAGTGTTGTTCCGTTTATTTTATCTTCTCTCGTTTCAGCACAGTAGCCGCAACTCCCAAAAACGGCTCCCCCCACTGTTTCTTCTCTACTCCCAAAATATCACTGCGAAGGGATGCAATAGTGAGTCAGTGACCTAACCCGTTTCTGCTGAAGGCCCGTTCCAATACCCATACACATTTCGAATTTCAATCACCAAACCACTTTCTAACCCGGTCCCTCTGAGAACCAACTCCACTTCTAACGTTCCAGGCCATTGCACCGACTGCACAGCTTTATAGTCTTTGTAAATCTCGGCTGCAATTTTCTTTGCCTGACCACTTCAGCCAGTGAATAATCCATCTCTACCAATCGATGATACCACTGGCAGTCGAGTTCAAAAACCCTTGAGCATCACCAGCTCCTTGCCAAGCTCAGACTCCAACTGCCAAGAATTGGTTGAGACATATGCACTCTCCTCCAGTCGACTTAACTTAGCTGCTGCCACCAAAACCAAAACAACGCAGCTCCTGATCACAGTCCACCTCCTGATCGGCTATATCGATATTCGACTTCTCTCGCTTCCCATTCTTTGGACCTCGATCAGCCACCATTAATCACTAAGCGCCAAGCAATACATACATCTCCACTTGCATTCATTCGCACAAGAATTTGCGTTAAACCAAATTTTCGTCCATAAACGACCATGCTTTGCTCGCAATGACTCAATTGCCTCCACCATCGATCCAAAAACATACACGATCAACTCCTCGAGTCTCAGACCACAGCAGCCATCGTACTCATTTCATCCATTCTTGTTTCGGTCCAAATCCGACTTCAACCATCTCGCTTCAGCTCCATCGAATCACCACAAGAATGGCTCTTCTTGATCGCTATCTCAGCCAACACATAATTCATTGCTCAGAATCCACCTCCGACCAATTGATGCAACCACCGACAGTTGAGTTCAAAAGCCTTCGAGCATCACCAGCTCCTTCCAAACCCGGCAACTGCATAACTTCCCTTCCGGAAAACAACACCGATTATGACCATCTCAAATTCGATCGAACAGTCAACCTCAGTTCCATAAACTCTCAACATTTCCCTAGTCCTCTGCATGAAGAACAATCAACTCGCGTTGCTGGCGGTATTGCAATTGCGGTGGATAGAGTCATGAGTTTGTCGCTAACTATTTCTCAGTCGAAAACCTCCACCGAAATCCAACTTCCGACCAACATTTCCTTCAATAGATGGAACCCATTCTGCAAAATCTCTTAACTCAAACCTTCAGCTCGATGCCATCTGCATCTCCACTTGACTTGAACCAATAATCCGTCCAGGTTCCATTGATTTGAACACACTGGTCATAGCCATGACCATGTCAGCACATACCCAATTCAAGCTTTAATGCCACTGACATGATGAGAAAGATTTGGGTGCGAGTGAATAAAGACAACTGCTTCGAATTTTGGCCAAGAAAATGCTCAAAGCTTCTTTCTTTTAGAGACTACCAGCTCGAACATTGATGAGTAATAAGAATTTCTTTCTCCTTCACAAATGACGAAAGGTGGCTGATAGACACATTTTTGTGTCTAATTTGCCTCAATTCTTTATATTGATAGTGCTCATTTTTGTACTTATTATGGTGTTTTATGTGTGTGTAGGTATTTTTGGCCAATAAACATTTTTGGAAAAATCGGCTCGAAAAGTGGTATTTGCGCTCGTGGGAGAAAATTATTATTCGGACCCTTCAAATGGATAAGGGGCACACAACTGTTAAGGGTCACTCCACTGTTATTTGCACCCCAGATGTGCTATTTACGCCCAGTGGCTAAAGGGAGTCCAGCGCTGGATAAGGGGAGGTCATCCTCTTTGTTTGAATTTTTGATTTTGGCGGGAAAGTAGGTGTTGTTCCTGGCAGATTTAGGGTCGAGATTTGGACGTGATTTAATGAGATTCAATCGCTGATTCTCATGGATTGGACCTATTATAGATATACAATGTTGTTATGGGTATTTTTATGGGCTGGATTTGGCTATATTCTCGGCTTGACGCAAAACAGGGAAAGTGCATCTTTCACCTACGTTGATTTTCTGTCAAAGGTTTGGAAGAGATTTGGTCGGAGATATTCATGGGAATGACTTGGGATTAGTCGGTGGAGATAAAACAGGAAAGATATGTGTTTTATATTCGAGAAAACATGGATGAAAATAGGTTGGAAGCAAAACAGGGAGTTTCGTATATCCTCAGATATTTTGGTTTTATAAATAGAAGTACGAGAGGATTTTACGCTTGGAATTGGATGAATCGAGTCTTGATTATGTCCTGAAGGAGTTTGAAGAGTTGGGATAGCTTAGCGGAGATGCATGAAGTGAAGTTAAACAAGGAAAATCCGTGACTTTGCGTGGAAGAAAAGATATGGATTGAGAAGATATTGTCGGGATTTGCTGAGCCTGTGGTGTATATATAAGGTGTAGGGAAGTCACAGAGGTGGACGTACACTTTGGGGAAGTTTTAGAACACTACAGAGCATAAATAATTAAGTTGCAGAGACACAGGCGAGAAGAAGAAGAAGAACACAGAACATCAGAGGAAGACAGTCGTTTATTCCGTGGCCTTATCTTTAAAATTTAATCAATTTGTCACAATTTATGTAACAGTTAATTCCAGTTCGCAACAGTTCTATGTTAGGGTTCTTTATAACAGTGGTTATGTAACAATTATAACTGTTACAAACAT